>JAWDGP010002695.1:135000-169839 GCA_033675545.1 Elysia crispata | reverse complement strand
CCAAAGCAATGTGAGAAAATTAGTTGCAAAAATCTTTATAACTTTGGTAATATCAAATTGCTAAGAGCAGTAACAGAAATGAAATACTGTTGAGGAATTTTAAAGAGATTAGGGGGTACTTAAAAAAATAAAAAAGTAACACAAAAATTATTAAATACTCAAACTTGAACATTCTTTAAATGTCCGTTGAAATGTAATGACATATGTAGATGCCTAAAACAAAATCACATTCTTAGCATAGAATAAAAACCCTAACCAAGTACATTACTTCAGGAGTCACAGAAGGTAAGAGTGTAAAGAAGTCTCCATAACAAGCCATACTGTTCAAATTTAACTTGGTTGGTCAAATTGAAAGAAGAGTTGACTTCTAGCAACAAATGATCTCAGACTTTTTAAAACCAATCCCACCTTAAACAGGGTTAAGCTGAGAGGGTAGCCTTTAATATCCTCCATGAAGATGGCTTGGCTAAAAGCAGCAACAGAACATCTATGCATACCGCAGGTATTTGCACTTCATAAACAAAATTGTGCATTTTTCTTTTTTTGACTTTTGTTTGATATTCAGAAGTACTGAAAACCAGCAGGACTTACCTCTCTAAACTCCCTTTTCATAACTTTAGAGTCGTAGTGGTCAAGGACCTCTCTGGCAACAACTTGAGACTCCTCTTTTATTTCAGAAGCAATAACTTCTCGCTCGATAAAGTCATCCGCCATAATGTCAAATATTGTGTCCTCCAACTTACAAAAGCATGCGAGAAAAGGAAAACATGAAAGAAAAGAAAAGATGTTGGGTCTTGAATTATCAGAAATCAATTTGACCAGTTAGTGTTATCAGGTAAATCTCAGACATGATAGAGATACGCGAGCAATTGTTATAAATAATTAAAGTTTTCTGACTTTCAACAAAGTTCGGCTGGTAGGAAAATTTGTTCAAGATAAAAATTAAATCTGCTGACAGAAAAATAAAAAACATAGCAAATCACATTCTTCAAATGTGACAAGATTAGTTTTTTTTTTTCTTTTATCTTCATATCACATACTAAAATTTCATTTCCAGTTTCAAGTGTCTTTTTTTGTCTTAATTAGAACAAAATTTAAGCAACAAGTTCTTTGGTCATGCATATACAATACTGTTAAAATTGATTAAAATTTTCTGACTTTTTGCTCAGGTTGGCTCATATGAAGATTTGTTTCATATGCAAGTCAAATCTGCCATCAGAAAAAAAAACAAACAAAAAAAAACATTGCCAATCATACTTTATTAATGTGACAAGATAAAATCTTTTATCTTATATAATATTTTATAATTTCATTTGTAATTTCAAGTGTCTTTTTTTCTCAGTTAGAATAAAACTTCAGCATTAATTTCTTTGGGAAATTGTAAGGGCATAAAATACAGCATGGCTTAATATCTAGGCACCAGATCCTCATTTCATATGCCCAATCTGACTACAGAAATCTCAACAATCATCATTTAGCCCGACAGCTCCACCCACCAAATCTTCTCCAATCTCATCCATATGATCGTCCAGCAGGTCATAAATGATGGTCATGGCGTACTCCTCTTCCACGTAATCTTCTGCCATATGTACCACTGCATCACGTACAGTCTCCCGCACACCAAGTCTCACAGCATCCTCTATCAGGTCATTAAGAAAATCCTCCAGTGGGTCCTTCTCTAGTCTCTTTTCATCCATGTAACTGGCAAAATTGAAGAACAGGTGGTCTTAACTTCCAAATGCACACAAAAAAGTGTTCCCTCCATTTCAGTAAACTAGTTGCCAGAAGCTTATCAACAAAAAAATTGATTTGGGATAAAGCAGTTTCAAAAGTCTTGCAAAAACGATAAGTCTTTATTTTTTTTAACTGACTATGTTTTGAAAGGACTCATAAATAATGTTTGTTGTGTTTGATTCTTATTTTTATTTTTTTGTCATTTTCTCCTATATATGCCAAGGGCAAACTTGCAATTAAAAGTCCAGTATTATGCCCTAACCATAGCTGTTTTCCTCAACTTCACATTGATGTACATATATATGCATAGTTACAGCACTGAAGAGTAATGCAAAACTGTATACAATGATGTGTTAAAAAGACTGGGATGAATCAATTCAAAACATGTCAAAAAGTGCTTGAAAGTGAATATTTATTTGCCCCTGATATATTTGACTAGTTGCATAAACAAAAAAAATTAGAGTATAAATGAATAATTTTGGAAAAAACATTTTGATATCACACAATACCAGTCATAAAGCCTATTATATCTTTGCTTTCAGTGAGGGTCAATGTATAAAAAGAAATGAAGAGTACTAATTTTCTGTGGAGAATATCTTTATTGACGTGTTTGATACACTTCATCAAGCACATCAGTAAGTCTTATCAGGGGAGGTAGAGATGAAAAGAGAAGGCTCTTAGTTTGTATTCCTTAAGATTCTGTTTCATTTAAAACTTGCAGGCCTCAAAAAGGTCTTCTATCCCCATAGCAATTTACAAACTAGGAAGTGTTCACCGAAAATTTACCAACCTCATAAAACAAGTACTGATAAATTGGCAAAGGCCAAATGCTTGGAATGAAATTTTCACTCACTCATTAGCAGCCTCAGCCAACGCCTCTCGCACGATGTCCACCGTCAGCTCTGATATGTGGTCAGACATTAGATCCTCACATGAGTAGAGAGATGGCAAGTACAGAGGGTGGTCATAAGGCTGTCAAAGAGAAAAGTATAGGCATTAACTCTTAACAAGTATACCAATCAGCAGAAGTTTCTTACATCAGATTAAACAAATCTATCTCACTGTGGTGAAATATCTAAATATGGGCTATATAAATTGCTATTAAATTTTTTTTTAAAATTGAATTTTTTTCAAATGGAAGGCGTTAACAGTTTTATGAGACACAAATTATCAATAATGATCAAGTCATTTTGAACATCATTACAGTGTTTTAACGCTGAAATCATTACAGCCTGTCTACTGTTGAGCGACACCTGCTACTGATATTTTTCTAGGTGCAGATATGTGTAGATCTACTGCCATAACAAAGAATACTTTGGCCCAATTTCATTAAATTCTACACAAAACCCTTCAATGAATCCAGAAAGAAAAATCAACCCCTCCTCCCCTTTCTTCTACAAGAAAAAAAAATAAAAATAAAAATTTTGCCGCGGAAAGCGACTCCTTGCACTGTCCAGACTCTAGTTATACTCACTTCCCTCTAACTAATCTGGTCATGGAACCAGCTCCACGGAATTTCAGAACCAAAGTGCTCCTCTTTGCTCATTTGTTAAGAAAATAAAACTTTTAATCTTCCACATTTACCGACTCTAAGCCTGGATTCATGGAGATTGATCTCAGATCATAGTAAAGATTGGCATGATCTGATTTCAAATATCTAAATTGGACCACATAAAAGATCCAGATATAGACAGCTTACCCTCCGAGCCGCCCCTTCTCTTCCTAGTTATTTTCTATCTAAATGCAAAATGAAAGCTCGAAAAAGGCAACCAACTTCACAGACTAGCAAAACTCCAAAAGTTATCTCTCAGTTCCCTTATACCATTTGTTCAAATTTAAACGTTTAGATAGATGAAAAAAAAACAACAAAAAAAAACTTTGTTACTTTGAATGAAAAGGAGGAAATTTTCGCTGAATTTTTTAAACAGCTAAAACTATGCAAATTGTTCGCAGTAGAATTATGAAGAGGATGAAGAATAAAATATCACAATAAAAATAGCAATGACCAGTCAGAGGCATAGACATAAATGGATGAATATATGTAGGCAAATAATGACAGATATTAGGATTATCAAAAAAGAAGTAATAAAGTATAAAATAGTGAAGGAAAAAAATGGCAGTTCTTAAAAATGTGCAACTATTGCAATTGGGCAAGATAAAATGCTACCAAAACCATAAGCTATTTTTGGGAATGACAGAAAAAAACAATACCACAACTAGCTGTATGATGCCTCATTAATTACACCTACCTAAATACCTTCTACGGAATAAGCCTTTTTTTGTTGCCATTGCGGAGAGCCGACAAACAAAACATCCATTATCAATTTTTGTTTATCTACAATGAAAGATTTATAAATATCTGGTGGACCTTTGGTGCATAGCTACTTTCATATCACTAATGACTTAAATTGACTGTTGCTATCAATACAATTCTACACTGATGGTAAAAGTGTTGCTCTTTCATGAGTGACTCCTTGGCTCCTCATGAATTCAGAAAGATGACTCCATTCCATTTCTATCCTAAGTGTCAGAGAGCCTGGTATCATTGTTTTGAGCACTGTTCAAGTAAGGTAGTGAATAACTGTCAACCAAACCAAACCAAATGACGAGCTAAGTGACTTACAAACAAAACAATCATGTCTAAAGTCTATTAAAGTCATCATTTGAATTTTTTTTCTTTAAGAAAAGAACGCAGGTTTCATACCATCTGTCACCTGGCTAAATTAGCACACTAACTGTTTATGTCTCTATTAAAGCAACAGATAGCTCATACAGCCATATTTTGCTCAGAATTAAAAGGTGAGCAAATTGAAGAAATTTGCTAGTTTCACGTCTATTTTTCTTCCCCATGAAAAAAAAATAGCAGTCAAATGATAAAACATCAAAGTATCAAACGAGTTTGTAAGTAAAAGCAAAGTTGTTAGGTGTGAATTTGCAGATATATTCTTAAAACAGCCTTAAAATAAAATGTCTTTACTCAAACTTGTTATGACTATAAATGTGGCTAGTTATACTGCTAAGCAAATTTAATTATTGCCTAGTAAAGTGGCATTAATTCAAAATCAAATGATTAAAAAAAAAAAAAGAAATTTCTTGAAATTGGTCACAGAATTATGTATGCATTCCTATGTTTTATTACAAATTGCAACCCTGTGATGAAAAAAAGTAACAGAAACGATAAAAATGTAATAACTATAACAAAAAATATATAGTAAAAGCAGAATAAAGTTAGAAATAAATGTTTTCAGAAATCTTTATTAATCTGGAATTTCACAATTGCCTTCTTTTGCAGTCTGTAATTCATTGTATTTGAAAATTTGCTACTACAATACATATTCGGTCTTAAAACACAATATTGTACAAAAGTTTCTTCTCTTCACTTCTCTTTTATCCATTGAGAACTTTTTTTCAAAGTTCTTTTCAGCTTTAATTAAAAAAAACAACAACAAAAAAACAAAACAAAAAAAAAGTTTCAAAAGGAAATGGAAGATCATCACACAGGGCTTTCTTCAATCACAGAATCACAGCAGATCTTTATTATGAATAGAATATAAAATCTAGGAAATCCAACAGAGCACTTAGAATGGGGGTCTGAATGTGAAATACTTAGGAGTATAAATAAATGGGAGAAAATGAGGGAAATGTACTACGAGATACCCTAATCATCTTGGCCATGAGCATGTTTTTTTTATATAATTTGAGTTCATAGTTAACACAAAAATCATTTTGAAGTCAACCAGGTACGTTCCTTGAAGAGTTCAATGTCTATTAATGTGAATACAGCTGATCGAAACTCCAAATGCCATTCTCATATTGATTAGTTTAAAAGGTCAATGAAGTAGTTTAATATAAAAAAAAAGGTGAAGGATTGGATATTTTAAAGTAATTAGGTTTCAGATTGGGTATTTATATTGTTCAGCTATTAACTTTGTTATTTTTGTTATCACTTTTAAATAGGGAATTTAAACTTAACTGGTTGTACAACACTAAAATGTGTAAGACAGTTTATTCATGAATACATGAATGAATATATATATAAATAAATAGATTGAATAAAATTCCCGGGAAACCAAAGAAGAAAGAACAAAAACTACATCACTTCTAAAAAGTGGTCTTGATCTGAAACAATAAAAAAAATCTACTAAGCAGGAAAATGTGTATACATGTACATATGCCACAAGTCTGAAAAAATATTGAAGAAAAAGTTTGATGAAGCAAGCTTTTCTCAGCAGAGACCAACCATATGCTTCATCACTTTAAGCATGTCAATGAGAAAATCGGGTAAGATGTCTGTGTCAATGCAGTCCTGAATGAACCAATCAGTGAAATCCTCGGCAAACAGTGGATGCTTGCGCCAATGCACAAAAGCCTCTTTTGTCTGTAAACGTTTGTGCAGAATTATTTAGAAATATAACAGCAAGAGATGAAGTAAAGATAAGATTCAAGCAGTAGGAAATCTGCTTTAGGTCATAACTATGAAAATAGAATCATTAAAATGAGAGGGGCATAATAATAGGTCTTTCATAATGTTAATAAACTTATTTCTTAGAAAAAAAACATCTGTAAGAGCCCTCAGTTGTTTTAAATAAAACTGAATTGTACTCTGGCGTTTGAGTCTGATGAATACAGTCAATTTGGGCCCTTTCATGCCTTGCTGTTTGTGAATTTCTGGGTTTTGTTTTTTGTTTTTTAATTTTCTCCTCTTTGATATAGTTATGCAATAGTGATTCTTGTTATGTATTTTTTGCCAATTCATCTCAATATACAAAGAGTAAAAGGCATAGTTCTTCTGAGATTTTTTTTTACAAATGAGTTTCCAAAAATATTTAATTAAAAAAAATTATTATGCACCATGCACTTCAGTGGAACCCGCAAGGCAAGAGAAGAAGGGGTAGACCACAGATAACTTGGCGGAGACAGGTAGAGGAGGACATGAAAAGGGGAGATATCAGCTGGAGGGAAGCTGCAAGGAATGCCCAGGATAGGGATAAGTGGAAGTCTGTTGTTTGTGGCCTATACCCTGAGAAAGGGTGAGAAAGGCATTGATGATGATGATTATTGAAGACTTTTGATGCATGCAAATTGTTTTTATTTATTTTTTTTTACCAGAAATAAATAGCTCGCAACAAATTCTAAGGAGTGAGATATGTTCAAGGAATCAATCAGATGAATAAGTGATCATGATCTTCCATGCATCTCTATCCCTCATTGCTCATAGTCCATCTGTCCTACATTTGGCCACTTTGTTAGTCCATCCAACATCTTATCTTGCTGTCTTCCCCTGCTACGCTTTCCTTCAATTATTCCAGTTGGCACAAGATGAACCAGTTTCTTCTCATTACATAGCCAAAAAAGGTTACCTGGCATTTACCTATTCTGTTTATGAGTGATCTTGTTTTGCCAGCTTCTTTTAAAACTGTTTCATGTGATTTCTTTGTAGTCTTCTTCCTTAGCACTCTCTGTAGGAACCACATTTCTGCGATCTCCAATTTCATATTTAGCTGTTTTGAAATTATCCAGGTCTCACATTCATAAATCAGGATGGGTTCAATATAGCACTCCAGTGCTCTTTTTCTTGTGTGGTTGGAGATGTATCTATCTGTTAGTACCGATTTCATTCTCTGAAAGATCTTTTTTGCTTGCTTTATTGTTGATGCAATTTCCCTCTTCTTGCATACATCACTTGGTACATGTATTAAGATTATCACGTTTTGAATTTACCCCTTTGCTGGAGTTTATTCCCATTGATAAAGGTGTTGATCTGTGGACACACATTGTTCTGACTGAGGACCATTATTTCTTTTTTTTTGTTGTCAAATTCAAACCCTTTCTTTCTGCTTTCAGTTTCAACAATGACTAATAATCGTTGCAAGTCTTCTTTATCTTCTGCAATTAATACAATGTCATCAGCGTATCTCAAGTTGTTAACTTTGCACTCTCTTCTTTTAATTACAGGGTTTCCTTTATAGATTTTACATAACCATTACACTATAGAGAGAGCAAAAAAGCTGGAAGAAGCAAATATCCTTGTGTGACACCGCCCTTTATTTTATGAGCTGATATCCTCTTTAACTCGCATTGCTGCTGTTTGTTCCCAGTGCATGTTTTTGATCACTCATAGATCTTTTCCATCTATCTCCAAATGTGTTTGTTGAGTGATCATTTCATAATGATCTATCAAATGCCTTGGTGTAGTCAATGAAGCAAAGATACACCTCTTCTTGCACTAAAACAATTTGTTCCATTATAGTTTGAAGGATATAGATAGCAGCTGATGTACCTTTGCACTTTTTGGTTTGATTTTGTTTTTGACCCACATCATGATGATTATTTTTTAAAGTATTTTGGTGATAGAAAGGATTACAATGTAATGAAGCACAATTTTGCTGGTCAACCTTTCATGAAAGATGAGATCTGGGCAGTAATAAAAAAAGATGAAATCAGGCAAAGCAAAAGGCCCAGACAGTATATCAAAGGAATTTTTAGAAGCACAGGTCAGATTCTCACCAGACATCTCCAAATCTATATTTATAGACTTTCAAAGAAACCAAGGGGCAACAGAGTGGGAATTACATAGAACCATCGGTCTTATCAGATGTGCGTTGGAAAAATATTAAAAAAAAAAAATTGAAATTGAATAATAACTGTAACACTTTAAAGAAGGCCAAAAAAAATTTAACAATATTTACTTTTGAGAACTTCAAAAAAAATTGCAGTGCTCAGAAAGTGAAAATATTTACCTGTAAATCTGTTTTGGACTTGTTACAAGACACATAGCTATGCAATCTGGCTTTTTGAAACATCTTGATATAAATGCATGCATACAATATTCTTGTTAAATGTCTACAAATATATTGGATGCAAGTCTTTTGGCATAATTTTTATAATGTATCATAGCAAAGTTCTTATGCATTTTTTTCCTACCATTTCATCTGCCTCTTCTTCCTCCTCCTCCTCTTCCTCTAACATTGGCTGGTACATCATAGGCATTGGCATCATAGGGAAAGGGGCAGCAAACATGGGCATTGATCTGTGGGCCTGGGACTGGGCACCTTTCCTTCTTTTTGGAATAGGAATTCCTGACTGTGCAAGGCGAGCTGACCTTCGTGCTGTATGAATATCACGGTACCCTCGATTCCTATAGAGCAAGCGGAAGAGTAGCAAAAATTCATCCTATTCAAGCTACAGGTCATTCCAAAATTTTTATTCAGAAATGGGTAATACTCAAAACAAAATATTAAAACACATTCTATCTACCCTATCCCCAGGTTTAAAAAAAATATATGTATATTTATGATATCTATCTTCTTGTGGTCACCTCATGAAATTAATCCAATTATTTTAAAAGGAAGTATCAAACTAGGGGGAAGTTGTGTGTATCTAGTTTATTATTTTTCCGAACATAAAATTAGAGCAATTCTATCATGCAAGTTACCACAGTTGAAATCATTAAAATATCAAATAAAAAAATTAACGATGATAATCAATTATACACCTCCTCATATTACATCGATTGACTAAAAAAAAAAAGAACAGTAGAGCGACCTTTTTCTGATGATGAAGTTATGGAAACGAAAGGCCATTTGTAGGCAGACATCACATAACTCACTTCTCTTGTCTCCTCGCCTGCATTTTCTTTGCACCTTTTGATCCTCTGGGTGGTGGAGGGTAGTACACAGGAAAAGGAGCCCCATAAACAACCTGAGGAACATGTGAATACGTCTGCACTGGAGATGTGTATGGCTGAGGTTTGTAACGGCGTTTTGGATATCCTTGTCTTCCTTTCATTCCCTTGTTTGTGTATTCTGCTGGATTTTCCTCATCTTCTTCAATATCGTCATCATCTTCCTCCTCACCCCAGCTGTCATAATCTACAGGCTGTTGTCTGAGGGACAAGGTAAATGACATAAATCAACAAAAAAAAAGTAGGTATCATTACTTAGTGAATAGCTCAAAGACATGAATATCCATTAACACTAACTCATATAAGTTCATTTTTAGTGCCAGTTTTGAAACAAAATAATGAGTTATTTAAAAAAAAAATATCTTTGATTAGCATCAGGGTGCATTGATCTTCTATGTTATTGCCCATCAAATCTGTAATGAACTTTAGCAGGTTTCCATCCATGCTACACCCATTCAAAATTTGTTTGCGCTCCTGCAAAGCATTAGCAGCCTCAGTGTTGAGAATTTTTCTTTTCATTATTAAATATTTTACAAGCTGTTTGGTACAAACTGAAACGGCTTTAATTGACTTTACTGTATGCCACAGGCAGGTATCAATATGAGTTAAAGAAGTAACAAACATCTAATTCTATTAGGGATCGATATTGAGTTTCTTTGTCTGCATTCCTTAAGCGTCTTTTATAAAGAATGACTAAGAGGTACTACACCAAATCAAAAGTGTTAAATTTCTAATTCATAAAATCTTTTACAGGCTTTATCTTTAATCTTTTTCTTAGAAATTAAGTTTGTATATTTCTACAAATTTCCAGTATTAAATTACTTCAAACAATACTAATTGGCATCTTTGCTAATCAATCTCCATTTAAATGGCATTTCAGTTTGAGAATATATTCAATTAAATAGCCTTTCTCAAATACGAACAGCATTTATAACCACTTATAAGGACTTTTGTTCTCACACATGTCACTTCAGTAATTAAAAAAAAAAATAGAAAATGAGCAGAAAAGAATCTCTATAAAATGCTAGAGGCAGCTAAGATCTAAGGGGACAAGGAATAATCTTACTTGGAAAACGCAAGTTTTGGTTTCACAGGTGGAATAACTTCATATTTGTGACGATTAGAGGGACCATTCTGATTGTAAGGTGAATGTTGTCTTGCATCTGGCTGTGGACTCAGTCTGGAAAAAGAAAAAGTATTAATTGTCTTATAATAACCTGAGCTGAGTAATTCTTTAAGCATTAAACATTAAAGCTATATAAACTAATTTGCACTAACACTGCATAATTGTCACAGACAAGTATTAATTCCTTGATTTTTTAACATTGCCTATAAGAGAGTGGGGATGGGGGATGGGGAGGGGGCGAAGAGATTTAAAATGAAACTAAAAAAATGATACTAAATCTTCTATGTCATGAAAGATGTATATATATATTATACGATTCAAGAGCAGACCTGTAATTGTTGATAACTGACAATTTTTCAATTATGTTCAAATCTAAATTTTATCACTGGATTCACTTGTAGTGTAGAGTAAGGAAAACCTTTAGCATAGCATTGCCTTGTATTTGCCCTCTTTAATAAAGTTTTCTATAGCCACCAAATAACATTTTTAAATACACAGCCATTTTTAGTACCCATAAATATAATGGTACCAGATTGGCATTTTGACTTTCTTTTTTTTTAAATACTGAAACTAAAAGAATTGCACTGCGGTGAACTTCATTCACTTCGGTGAACTTTCATTTTTTATGCTCTGAGTACCTAGAGAATACTCTAAGGTAAAATAGTCTGATGGTTACAGATTAAGCTCAATCAAAGACTTTTTCTTGGGATAAATGGAAATTTTATGAAAAAGACAAAAATGTATAAAGGAAAACATGAAATAAAAGTAAAATAGTTCCAGCTTTACATTAATCATTCAAGCCGTTTCTAAATTAATTTTGTAAGAAAGAACAAAAAATAAATAAATAAAAATCATGTATTATGATTTAGCTTAGGACAACTGAAAAATGCAGGAAAACTAACACTTACTTTGGAAGATGATACGGTGATGGGGTTCGCCTATATTTTCCAAAAGGAGGATGGTTGGAGTTTTTTACTCCTGAGACACCATTGGGAGTTCTTTTTCTTGCAGTGGCTGCAGGACTGAATTTAGCTCTGCTCTTTTTGCCTGATGATAAGTCATTTCTTATTCTGACCAGGCTGAAGACGATGTAAAAAAAGGGCATTATTGTGATAAAATTTTGGCATGCTTTATTATATCATTTAAGGGTATACATTATTACCTAAATTAATAATCCAACACGTTTTCTTCATTAAAAATATTTTATTGGACATCACAACAGCATCTAACAATACTTAGGTATCTTTCGTGTACCTGATTTTGAGCTTCACAAAGAATTCTAATACCTGTGCTTGATAAGTTTTACCATACATTAAATTTGATAAAGTTGTAACACGTGACAAATGACATTGACTTGTTGACTGAGTGATAAAAAATATAAAAAACATTTTATGCCATCACACAGTCATAACTCTAGCTGCCATGAAAGAATCTGACTACATAAATTGTGACTGTGGATGACATGTTGAAAAAAATAACACAACCTATAAATTAATGCAAAGCAAACTTTAAGGACCCCAAGTTGACTTTTCAAAATTAGTCTATAAATGAGAGTGTAAATGTGCAATCCCAAAAAATCAGAGAGATAGATATATGCTTATCATGTCTTATCAATCTATATCAAATTTTATTTGTTAAACATTTAGTTTTAATACGTCAGTTGTTCTAAAATTTGATTCAAATCTAAAATGTCATTTGTGAAATTTGCCTTATCTGACCCATTTGGGTTTAAGGTGTGAATTATTTTTTCAAGAACATTAGAAATTACTCATAAAAGCTGGTTTTGAACTTACATATCCTGGTGCTCCTTCCAAAATGACTCTCTCTCAAGCTCTTCAAGATTTCTAGTGAGAGTCATTTTCAAAACAAAACGTTGTGTCCCAGTACAAAAACAAGATACATGGATCTATATTGAGAATTCCTGATACCCTGAATTAAATATAACCTGCATAGTAATGCTTGCGTTCTAGTTTTCTCCGCTTTTTCTAAATCTTCATCTAGATATGGATATAGATAAGTAGATTTTCAATCAACTTTCACACTTGATTTCTTGTGACTGCAAATGCCATTGCATATCCATGGAAAACAGCCGCTAGGTCACATATTTATGGGAATTAAATGTCAGGAAATGATCTAGATTCTAGATCTAAATCTTATAAGTTGAAATTCTGAGAAAGATCAAGACACTAGATCTATGTCTCTATCCATGTAGATCCAGATCTAGATCTAATCAAGATGTGGATCTATATCTACCAGATTCTAGATCCAATTATTAGCCCAAGTCAGGTGAGAAAAAGCCAGGTTATGACAGAACGTTTTGCCAGTGATTTAGACCTAGGTACGGTAAAAGAAGATCTAGGTGTACAATTTATATCTAGACTGAGGTACAGATTTTTAATCATATAATATCAATCTAGATCTATAACTTTTAATAATGTGAAAGTTAGAAACTACAGTACACAAAGTGCTAGATCTAGATGCAACCTGAGTTCTCCTAAAAAATGAGTTAGGCTAAATTACATAAATTTGCTTTAAAGTGAAACTGCCATTATTTTATGGGATTTGAATACCAATTAGGATTGAAAAGAGGCTTTAAAATATTAACGTTCAATACTTCATCTGTAAATGAAACTAAATAAGAAACTTCAAGTTCTATTTGAAAATCAAATTAACTACGGCAAATGAGAAAAAAAATAGTTTGATATTTACACGTACTTGACATAGACGAGTTGTTTACATGCGATACGGATTAGCGCCGCCTATAAATGAAACTTGCTTAAAAGAATTGGAATTTTTCGTACTGATTAACTTTGATCATTTTCTTTATACATCATAATTAGTTCTTTTTTGAAACATGAGGGAAAATATTATCATTCAATCAAGAAATCATTTCACTTGGATTTTAAAAGAGAGAAGAGAAAAATGTCCGGGGCCAAATAAACATAACTGTGCGTTACCAGGTCACTATTGCCTACCTACGTCCCCCCATTTCCCTCGCACTTTTGGCTTGATGTGTAAGCCTGATAAATTTTATACAAAGCTTAGAGAAGATCTTAACTTAATGTAATAGTGTCCGCTCTTAATGTTTGAATCACCTTTTTTGTTGTTTAATAAAAATAAAAATAAAAATAAAATTGTATGACAAAAATTGATACTGGTGTTTACATTGGTTTCCAATATACCGGAAATGATGTAGTATGAACTTAAAATTTAAATTGACGTGATTGATTGAAAAAGTGTGCCCATCGAAATAGAATTGAATGGTCTGTTCTCTCTCTCTCTCTCTCTCTCTCTCTCTCTCTCTCTCTCTCTCTCTCTCTCTCTCTCTCTCTCTCTCTCTCTCTCTCTCTCTCTCTCTCTCTCTCTCTCTCTCACTCACTCTCTCATCGCATTAAGAAACAACGATTTGATCTATCCTAGGCTGATGGAGCCGGAAAAAAAGGAAGAAAAAATATTCTTTGACATCATGCCAAATTTTTTAATTACAATAATAACTTTACAGTCTTTATGATAGAGTTACGTTATTTTCTCCGAAGCAGATTTATGTAATATAATAGTTTCTGAGTCAAGAAATGGGCAGGAAGTAAGTAGTCCTTGCCCACCTAAGCGACTTACAAGAGTGGTGGTGGTGGTAGCGTAGTAGTAGTAGTAGTAGTAGTAGTAGTAGTAGTAGTAGTAGTAGTAGTAGTAGTAGTAGTAGTAGTAGTAGTAGTAGTAGTAGTAGTAGTAGTAGTAGTAGTAGTAGTGGTAGTAGTAGTAGTAGGAGTAGTAGTAGTAGTAGTAGTTGTAGTAGTTGTAGTAGTAGTAGTAGTAGTAGTAGTAGTAGTAGTAGTAGTAGTAGTAGTAGTATTGATGATGATAATAATGATGATATGATATTATTATTATTATTATTATTATTATTATTATTATTATTATTATTATTATTATTATTATTATTGATAAAACAAACTTAAAATCTATGAGCATACAGATGCCACAAAACCTAAATTTTCCATTAAAAAAGGATAATTATAGGAAGATTGATGGTAACTAAAGGGATGGCACAAATTATCTAATCAATAATTGAAGAATAATTTATGGTAGACCTATCTAAAAATATATGTTAAATGTATCGTTTATTGTTTCAAAGATTTAGATCTAGCGCTTGGCAATCAGTAAATTAATTTTTTCCATGCAAAAACATTTTCAGCTACTTATTATAATTTGAATACTGTAAAAAGAGTTAATATTGAAATAAAGAGTAAGCCTCAGTCGTAACACAAAACAAGAGAGATACGTAAGCAATGACCTAGTTCTGTGAAAAATAACAAGGCCGACAACTCAATGCTTAAGCCCCTTGGCATCTAGACAGTCGACACATTGCCTTTTTTCCCTGTCAGTCAGACATGCGCACTCCGCGCTGAGTCCTCCGCGGGTGCTAAATTTGGAATGGGCGTAACTTTATCAAGTGACAGATGAGTGATGTCTTGCAAGTCAGATAGAACGTTCTCTTGCCTTTAAGTTTTCCTTTCATTTTATCACCAGAAGATTTGAAAAAACAGTACTGCAGTTAGATTTCAAGTCCTTTTGTACCATTTTTGTTGATAAAAATAAACAGAATACGGATTTTAACAGCTCGAAATTAATGTTTGTTCACACCAGGTCATGTGCAACTTTGAAGGTCGAGAGCGGTAATCGACGACGGCTGTCGGATTGAACCGAGTTTCATTTTGGGGCCTGATTAGGGATATTTTTAAGTGTTGTAACTTAACTTTTTAAATGACATAGCTTTGCAAGTAATAATTATAACTATTTATTAGGAAAAGCTAATCTTAATCAAAAGCAAAGCTTTCCGATAGGAATGAAGGATTGTTCATGTGATTCTTCAACCAATTTTTCTGAAGCTAGTGCCCAGAACAGTCCGGTGTGTTCCATGACGTCATTTAGTGGGCAGTGTCGACGCAGCCAAGAAACGCCATTTTGACGATGAGTGACAATGTCTGTTGGCTGCAAGGTAGGGCCAGCAGTGACAGAGTGATAGGGAACGAGATTGACACATGTCAGGACACCAAAATGTCATTTTTCTTTACTGGTTCGATACTGAAACCCGCTGATTGTATTGACTTAAAGTGTTATTGACATTTCAAACATAAAAGAGAGGGGTAAGTGGAAATGGAACCTTGCAACTGCTCAAAAGTAAGATTCAGAAAGTCTGTTTTGAAACTGTAAGTGTGACAGGGGTTAGATCTGGACTCGGACTTACTCCACAGTACCGGTAGCCCACATTTTATTTCGACGATCCGTCTAGCACCTATTTGTTGATTACCTTAATTAAAACAATTATGTTGTTGTTAGTACTTTTTTCCTCAAAGTCAACTTTTTTTTTTTAAATCAGACTCTTTTTTTACTTCACATCTTTTGGATACCAGAGAAGATCTAATGTTAAGTGTTTATTTTCTCGTCTTTTCTTTTTTCTAGTTTTTCAAACAAATCTTTACTTCACACCTTTTGGATATACACGAGCAGATGTAACGTTAAGCCTTTATTTTCTCGTCTTTGCTTTATTTCTAGATTAATTGCAGCTTCCAAAGCCCAAATTTGTTTGTTTGTTTTAAATCAGAAGGGGTAAAAATGACAATTTAATTGCTTCTTGCCTTGCTGCAAGCGTCAAGAATCGACGCGTGGTAAAAAAAAGAGAGAGAGAGAGAGAGAGAGAGAGAGAGAGAGAGAGAGAGAGAGAGAGAGAGAGAGAGAGAGAGAGAGAGAGAGAGAGAGAGAGAGAGAGAGAGAGAGTTTTTAACTCAGGCAAAAAAACCTAATGACCATAATCGGTGATAGAGGTGATACATTAATACTAAATCTACTGGATATATTGAATATCTTATGGAATATAAAGGGAAAATAGATTCAAAGATTTGATTCTTCTAAAATAAAAAGTGTTAATAATTAATAGGTTTCAATTGTCTTCAAAACTTAAAATTTAAAAAAAAAAATTGAAAAACTGAAATACTTTTTTTTTCTTAATTTGAAATATCTATTTGTAGTGATTGACTTTATTCTTGTTTTTTTTTTTTTTTTTTGTTTCCTTTCAAGTCACTGGTTTATTATTATTATTATTATTATTATTATTATTATTATTATTATTATTATTATTATTATTATTATTATTATTATTATTATTATTATTATTATTATTATTATTATTATTATTATTATTATTATTATTATTATTATTATTATCATTATCATTATCATCATCATTATTATTATTATTATTATTATTATTATTATTATTATTATTATTATTATGAATGCTACTCTACCAGAGATTGAGAGAGAAGGTATGGTTAGCTCAAAATCAGAATAAACAGTAATGCCTTGTTGTCTCTCAAAATATATTTAGTTCTATTAACAATGATCTTTGTTTGTTGAAAGTTATACATACTCCCCCATGTTACCTCTAGGTAATTATGGAAAAAAAAAATCAAGATTTATGTTTTTAACATTTAGGCCCCGCAAATATAAAAAAAGTGATGATTGTTTAATCTAAAGCAATAAAAGAGTTCACAGTGTGGCTCAATCAATGAAATTAAAATCCCCACTTGTTTAGATGGTAAGAATTTCAAAAAAGGGCCAATTCATAATTATGCTTCTATTAAAGATAGTATCAAATGAATTATTCTTTCGTTACTTTATGTCTTTCTTTTTTACATCAGAATTCAAGCAAATTGCTCAGAAGTTGTAGCTGACAGGCGCAAGTAACATGTCTATTATGCAGTGCCAGCCTCCATCGTACTCGGAGAGCCAGGTGATCAATGCAGCGACTAGCTTGCCTGTGAGCGTCACAGCAGCTGCCCCAGTTAGGTAAGACTAATGAGAGACTAGATTTATATGTTTGAACATGCAGTTGGCTTGAATCCAAACTATGTGAAATCAACTTTTTTCTTGGGTATAAAACATAGAAAATAATAAAAATATATTAAAATGGGACTGTGTTAGAGGTGTGGACTTCACTGCATTTCATAGGAATGGTTATTAAGGTATGACACATATACAAAGTATTTCCTATATGTATGCTACATATTTGGTCTTCTTTGGGTTATTTCTGAAACTACAAAAATGTGAAAACTGGTTGTACACTATCCAAGTGCAAAATTTTTACCCTGAAGTGGTCCTTGAAAATTTAAAACCATCAATTTATAAGTGTGTATTTTTAGGGGTTTAAAAAATTACCATAATGCCCAAAATAATTTCTAGCTACTTTATGAAGTCTATTTGTTCCTCACAACTTGTTTACAAGAAAGGAAAACAATAATTCCAGAGTTTTGTTCTGTACCATATCTATGAAATTCAATATAAAACGTATTTGTTGCCCTCTATTTTCCTTTTTTTTTTAAATTATGCTGTATCTTGATTTTTGCATTGTAAAATGCATATGTTTTCAAAGGCATACTGGACAGCATCCTGTGTAAACATGTATGCCTTATACAATGTTAAATAAGATTTTTTTGCTCAGTATTTTGTTTGGTTGAGATAGCCTGAAAAGCCTTTGAAAATTTGTTTACTTTCAAAAACTATTCTTGAGGACAGTGGAAAATAGCGCGTAGAAATAAATGATATGGTAAATAACTTCAAAGGTGTTTTTCAAGTCCTAAAGTTAACCTATATTTTGCATGCTCTTCCACATTTTAGCATCCAGCCAAGCCTGGTAGCCCTGACTAAACAAGAGCCCGAGGAAGAAACACCTAATATTAGATTGGAGCATGAAGTACCGCAGAGTCCAGAGGCAGCCGCACAGTTTGAAAGCTTTAAGCAAAGTATCTACAAGTGAGTTCATTGATTTCATTCAATAGTTCCTAACAATGACGAATAAAACAGGGGTCTTAGTAAGCTTTAGACAAAATGTCGTTGTGATCTATTGATTTTATCTTTCATAACTTGCCTTGTGAAAATTCAGTAGTAAGAAAATAGAAGAAAGTAAATGAAAAAGTATGACACCATTTCTTTGAGTTTAAGCCCAATCGATTTTTTTATTATGTTAAGAATGGATATTTTTTTAATTGTCCACTGTGAGACAAGAAAGAGTCATTTAAATTGTTAAGCTCCCCAGCATCTTTTAATCAGGTCCACCAAGAAATTGATAAGTTGTGAACTCCTCAGAAAAATGTTATTTCAGCATTTCAGTGTGATTAAGTCCTGAGCGAAGACTTGTTTTTCCAACAATTTACCTAAACAAAATCTTCAATGAGGAATCTATTTTAATTATGTTAAAGCGAAAGAGGAAAACAGTATATTAAGACTATTAGTATTGTTAGATGACAATAATTTGAAATTGTTTACTCACTGGGGCTGACTTCAAAAATATTAAGTTACGGGCAGTGTAAATTTCTTTTAATTTCAATGAAACATTTGAACTGATAGCAGGTCAAAATGATTGTCATATTTCATCTTCTCCCATGATGTAATAGACACCCTCTGTTCCCACTGCTGGCCCTGGTGTTTGAGAAGTGTGAGGCTTCAACAGCTGCGCCAGATGCCGCCTCACATAGCTTTGAGAAAGAACTCCAGGCTTTCATGAAGCACCATGAAACATTCAAGTCTTCAGTATTGGGAGAAGATGAGGAGGTCAACCAGCTGGTAAAAATAATTCTTGGTCTTTGCTGATAGTATCATATCATTAAATAATTGTTGGGTTCCAGAAAGATATTAATTATAAAGAGGGCTGTTGTGGCACACCCGTTAAATTAAAGTAATTTCTAAACTGACAACCAGAATCAGTTGGCATTTGATTAAATACATTTAGCCTGTATAACTGCCATGGTTCAAAAGTGTGACAAATGGTTACATATAAAACAATACCCAACTATGAGTTGTAACTTTATCTCTTCAAACTGAAATCAACAGGGAAAAGGATCAAGAAGAAATCATGATGAGTAGAGAGGAGTCTGAAAACCAGTTGTTTTGATGGTTTCCAATTTAGAGAAAGACTAAGGTCAAAACCATTTTTCAGGGTCATTCATGTAATGGAAAACATTAAAATTGTTAATCTCTCTGACCTCATTTCATATCCTATGGTTTTTTACTTTTCTTACATACAGGTTGCTGTAAAAAAACGACTTATAGAACAAGTGTGTCTTTTTTTTTTTTTCAAAGCATCCATTTAAAATGCAATAAGAAAGAAGATTGTTAGGATTCATTTATGTAATTTTAGGACAAATGACTAAGAGAAAATGTGTGAAAAGGAGGTAAAATACATGTGCTGCCAATGTAACTTCTAGATAATGGTTAAAAAACTTTTATTCTGCACCCTGATCACAATTCCACTTTCATTATTAACCTCCAAGCATCATTCATTAAGGTGTGTAGCGCCAGGATAATTTTAGTGTAGTGTATGGATGTTCCGAAATGCTTCAAAAAGTAGTGAAATTGAAAAGGAAATGTTCCAAACCTATACATTTTTTGTCATACTTGAAGGAAAAAGATGGTCAAGTTATGAAATAGTGTGTATTTTGTCATTGACGCGGCCAAAAAACATCCAACTGAATGGCAGATCTAATTGGATGCAACGCCACAGAAGTATACTAAAGGCAGATCTAATCGGCCGTTAACACATAGAGGGTTAATTGATTATACAATATTGTGAGCATTGCTTTTAAGCATAATAATGATTTCCCTCTCATTGCAAAGGGAGAGTTCTTCTTTCTACTGAAATATTTTGACAGCAGTTCAAACCTCACAATTTTGTCTATGAAACTCTAGCCTTATAATTTTAGTTTTACCCTGCATCTAAAATACTTCAGTGGTGTGTAACAGGGGTGAGAAGTTTTTGGCAAATTTACTGAATTTGAAAATATTATGAGAGTTTTTTCTGTCATTGAGCAACAGCCTTTTCGAAAGGATAAAACTGGGCAATATTTCATTTTATCGATATCCTTTCTTTTTGTTTATTCTTTATTTTTTAATACAATATTAAGATTTGTATTGTACTTGAAACTATCCAAGATATGGGTGCCATTGAGGTGTTTACTGAATTGTTCTTTTGACCTAAAAAGATCATTCTCTCCATCTTCACATCCAGACCTTGCCGTTATTTCCAGCAAATGATTATTCTTATCTCTTTTTCAGACATCTACGACTAGTTTTGTTGTTTTTTTTTTTTTCTCGTCAAGATACTTATATTACGTCTAGTTGAATATAAAGGTCGGTAGAGAAACCCTTCAGAAAGTTACAGTAAATCTAGATCTGTACCGTTAGTCCAAACTGGGCATTGTATGAGACAATAGTTATACTCATGTAGGTGATCTTAATTCCAATTCCATAAAAAGAATAAAGATTTATAAAAAAAAATTATAGATGTAAAATTTAGCTCTAGGTGTCAGTTTTTTTTGTTTTTTTTTTTCATGATGTAATGGAGCCTAGTGAGAAGTTCTAGATTTAACTGATATTTGCCATATTCAGATCAAATGTATTAAGAATAGATTAAAGACTAGGAGAGCAGGGCTCAGTATATAAGGTAGGCCCTTTGTTCACTCTGATGATCAAACTTTTAGGTTGCATCAGGTCATCTAATTTTTTTTTCATTTCGGGGACAGAGGAAGGGGGGCAGATCTCTCCTTCCCTCTCACATTGACCAATTTCAAAAGTTCAGTAAAAATAATGGTGTTTTGTATTCATCCCTGGTGTTAGAAAAGACCTTAGATCAACCACAAGTTAAAAGGCTTTATTGAAAAAAAAAACAAAAAACAATTAAGTATAATTTATATACTTTCCCAGATGATCAAAGGTATTCAAGTGTTACGTATCCATCTGCTTGAGATGGAAAAGGTGAGTGAGCTATGCCGAGATTTTTGTGCCCGCTACACATCATGCCTTCGTGGAAAACTCACCTCGGAGCAACTGCTGCATGTGGATGGATGTGATGACGATTGTCTGACAGGAGAGCAGCAAGATATCAGCCTGACCCAGTGTGAGGGCATACGTTAGTCATTGTTAATCGTAAAATTGATACTTAATGTAGTGCTGCTAATCTTACAGTTAAACACCAGCCATGAGGTGCGCATATTCTCTGAGTACATCAGCACAGTACATTATGACCATTTTGTGAGGTACATGCTTTATCAAACAAGCAATCAATCAAATGCAACATTTTAGTTGTAAAGCAAAGGCTTTACAAATGTGATGAAAATAGTAAATTAAACATTGATTTGATCTCACAATTAAAATCACCGATTAATTGATTGTGAGTTAGGATTTCAGAGTCAATTCAAATGAAGTGTGAAAATTGTTAGATTGTTAAATTCTTCTATATCAACATATTGTAATTTGATGAATTTCCTCTCAATATACTTTATGTCTTCTTTTTTTTACTTTTATATGAACTTATTTATTGTGTCAGGTTCTTTAATGTGCAATGCCTCGACTTCCGTTGACTTCAATATAATTTAAAAATGCTGAAATTTCTACATATTGACAATACTCAAATGTTTTGCTGTTTTCTCCTCAGCACCACAAAATGGGTTGAATCTGAGTACAGGATTGAATCTGCAACAGCAGCAGCAGCAACAGTCTCCATCTGCAGTAGGTACAGCTGCTGTAGTTGCAACACCCACCGTTGTCGGGGGCAATGTCGTACTCCAGACACAGCCCTCCCAACAACCTCAGATTGTTTCTGGTAATACTGTTTATCAGATGGTTCATACTCCACAGGGCATCGTTGCTCAGCCCATTCAGGTGAGGCCACATGAGATTTTTTTAAAGTTACAGAATGATACGCTTTTGTATTTGTTAGTCTCACAATTTGCGGGGCATCCTGAAAAATTCAAAAATACAAATATCAAATGTCTTTCAGGCTTATTTCATGATCAATTGGACAAAAGAAGGTATAAAGAATCATTAGAGTTTTAAGTCAGATAGTGTTAAAAGTGTATAGTGTTGCTAGGCGACATGAAATCTGCAACATTAACACTTGAAAATGACCATGAAATCACAGATTTCTATGATTTATTGGCTCCGAGAATTTGAAAATCAAAGCTGGATGCCTGTATCAATGTTGTTGTCCCACACATACACCTTACTCATATATCATACATTTTGTATCTTCTGTCATTATCAAAAAAAGCTCAGTATGATCCCTTGTCTCTTTTTAAAGCAACAATGGAGAGTTTCATCTGTTTTGCTTTATTTTGTTAGGGAGGAAATTGATAGTTTCATTTGTTTGCTTTGTTTTGTTAAATGAAAACATGAATGAATCAATTTCAAACAAGATAAATAAAATTATCACCAAGTGCAAAAAATTTTCAAACTTTAGAAACTTTTTTTTAGCACAATATTATATGCTTTTGTAAATGTCAAGGAAAGTTAACCTGGATTTTAAAAGACAAACATTCAGTCTATAACTAAGTGAGCTTCTCCCATAGCTCAGAAAAGCCACTAAACATAAAATGAGGATTTTTGAAATGTTTTTCCCCCTTTTTTTCTCTCCTTTCATCATATCTGCATTATGCGTTGGTGATTTTTGCAAACTTTCTGCTTCCCATGTACACCACAAAAATGTGCCATTTATGCTTAATAAGATTGTTTCTAATGTTCTTTCATTTTATTAAGAAATTTGTTGAGTTAACTTTTTTTCCCTCACATTGTTCTTTAAGTGATGATGCATTATGCATTTTGGTAGATACACCTAAACTGATAACTTCATTGTTATCATCTTCAACCTTTGGCATTCATTTTATCTGAAAAGATAATGTACATGTTCTCAATAGTACCGATTCTACTTTCTACATTTCTGTCTTGTTCCGTCAGATCCAGGGGCCATTAACTCCTGTACAGCCCCAGGTTCAGCCAGTTATCCATGGCAGCACACCCCTCTCTCAGATTGGCATGCCTCTTAGCTCCTCACTGCAACAACAGCAGGTGCAGCAACAACAGCTTCCCCAAAAATCTCAACTTGGTCAACAACAGCAGGCAGATGCAAGGAGTAGGTTTTGAATATTACTGTCATTATGCTAGGCAGGTGTCAGGAGGTGGTCTTCGTTAGCTTTCACATGTTACATTGCATCAAAAGTCTTTACATTTTCAAAGCTTTGCTCTGTCAGTCATTTTGTTTTTCGAAAGAGTATTAATTTTCCAGGTTTCATTGGGTTCTCTTTTCTTCTTTTATTTCTCTGAGTTGAAGAAGTGTTCAAATGGATTTTATTTGCTTTGTTTCTGTTATTCTTAAGGCAAGCACATTTTTTTTAAAATAATCTTATCATGTTTCAAAATGACTTACTGTTGAAATGCAGGAAAAGTGCATAATAAATGAGCATGCCCAACTAAGCAATGGGTGACAAAAAAAAAAAAACAGTATTTACGTAACATATTAGAATTTAGCATCCATTATTATTTAATCGTAATATGGTTCATAATAAAATTATCATTGTGGTGATGAGTATTATACAGCCGATGAAAATGAGGGCAGTGATGATGTTTAAGATGATGATGATGATAGTAATACTGATGAGGACAATGGTAGTTTAATTAATGATAATTGCATAATAATAATAATAATAATAATAATAATAATAATAATAATGGCAACATAATAGCAATTGTTGTAATTATAACAGCATAGCTACTACTACTACTAATAATAATAATGATGATGATAACTATGATAAATTTTTTCACAATAATATTGTAAAAATAGCAAGTGAAGTGAATACAACTACCGTAAAATTATGATTTTGCCTATCAAATAAAGATGAGGATTATTTGTTTACTGAATTGCAATAGTATCTGTAAAGCAATATTTTTATATAAAGACAAGATTTTTACTGTTAAGTTTTATCTGAAATGTCTAGACATGCACCGTGGATCAGATGACGACGATGATGACAAAAACAGCAAACAGAAAAGAGGTATTCTGCCCAAACAGGCAACTCAAGTGATGAAGTCCTGGCTCTTCCAGCACATTGTGGTCAGTCATGTTTTACTGATTTTATTATGGCTAAATTCTTCTTAAATGAGAACAAATGTAAGCATAGATGAGACTGAGTGTGGGCGAAAAAAAATCAACTAGACTCCAAATTTATTTTTTTTTATAGTGTCCTATTTTAATATTTCATATTCTGGGATCTAAAATTATTATATATTTAAGAAAAAAGTTTATACGCATAGTTTCTTAGATTAAGAACTTTTTGTACTAATAACAAAAGACAAAAAGTGAACTTTATTCTGCAGCACATTTATTAAAAGAAGATAAAAAAATTAAGTCAAATTTCAATTTAACAAAACGTCAAACTTTCCAGCATCCGTATCCGACAGAAGATGAGAAGCGTCAAATTGCTGCCCAGACCAACCTGACTTTGCTACAGGTCAACAACTGGTTTATCAATGCTCGTCGTAGGATTTTACAGGTAAAGTGGAAAGGTTTAGGATACAAAGTAAGTTTCCAAAAAAGTTTGCAATCACCCTTTTCAGAAATGGAATAAATTTTGTTGTTGTTGTTGTAATGATTGTATTCGAATTATATTTATGGAAATAAATTCTTTAAAACGCAGAGGAAAATTTTGGCAATATTCTAGAGTGGAAAAACTAACTGCATCACTTACTTCCCCTGAATTATTTTTAACCTGGTCTTCTTCTCCAGTCGGCACCTGTTGTATTCGGAGACTTGAACTAGATTCAATCACACTGTAGCAGCAAAGTAACATGTCTGTGGAACCACACAATGTTTTGTTGATGGTGAAAAAACAACAGCACTTTGCCCTTATATATTTATAGTATAATTGTATAGTACTATAATAGTCTAGTAAAACGCCCAAGACGAATTCTATCTTTGTATCAGAATCACAAGGTCTTAAAAATCTTTTGTTCCTTTAGTCATATTTTTCTGTTTCGAAACCTATTTTTTTACGTGAATAAGGTATCATATTATTTAAGGCAATTTTCAAGGTCTTAGGTCTATAAAAGTGAAAAATCAGAGACACATAGCAATGGCACATTGCCAGTGTTAAAAATGAAATGTAGATTAGGGAATTGCACCAAATTTTTGTTTTATGAAAGATAATTATTTAGAATTTTCACACTTAATGACAAAAACAGCAAAATTGACTGAGTTGTGGGTTTTTAATTGTGAAACTGAGGCACATCCAAACTAAGAAATGAGGTGTTTCTGAAAAAAAAAAAATTAAGAAGAAGAAAGATGACTGTAAAGTCTTAAAACTATATTTGATAAGGATTAAGTGATAATTAAATCTTACGGTTGTTATACCCAGATACCATTTATACATAATTTCCAAATATTAAAACAGGCAAAAGGTTTCAAGGACATAATGAACACCATTTTTTTTGTAAAAAAAAATATACCGTCAGTAAACTTTTAGATTGGAAAAGAAAGATTCTTTCGTTATTACTTGTGCCCCACTCTCTGCTCACAGTTGAACCAAATATTAATTGATGTCAGTGTAACATGGTCATCCAATTGCATCTTTTAAATGTGCAGGCAGTGATTTTTGGAATAATCTTTTATAATGTGGTTTGTTTTTTTTTGTTTTTTTTGTGCAACCTAAGCATCTGACAAGAGAATGTAAACAGTATTAAATGCCAGACTATTCTTAAAGTATTATAGCTCTGTGTAAAATTCATACATCTATTTTGACCACTTAGAGTTTGTAGTGCAGTTTATCATGATAAAAAAAAAGTTTAGAAAATGAAATACACAAACTGAAGCTTCACTTTTAGTTTTTCTCATGGCTGAAAGCAGAAACTTAGTTATCTTTTCATATTTCCTGTGATTTTGTTCAGGATGCTTGTGTCATTAAGAGTCTCAAGTCTAGCTCCAGCGTCTGTGAAATTAAATTTAAAAATATGATTTTAAAAATTCATTATGAATCTGTATAATTGAAGGAGAATGCAAACAGTGATCCCCTCTATAACCTGAAGGTGATTTTAAATATGAATCTCTTTCATCATTGGTTTAATCAGCTGTCGTTCATAATGAAGGGTATTTGTGTCTTGAGTGGCAAAACAATTTTCGTAATTTTTTTATGTATTTGCTAGAAAAGATATCAGAGAGGGGCATAGTTTCTGAATGTTTTATCTTTTTTACAATTTCTCTTTTTTTTTTCAGCCAATGCTTGAAGCAGCCAATCCAGATAAAGGCAAACCCAAGAAACCCAACAAACCAGGAGGCAGCAAACCTCAGCAAAGGTTCTGGCCTGTCCAGCAAGGAGCAGCAGGAGGAGGGACAAAACAGAAGAGCGCAGTGAATGGTGCGAAGAGTCCAGGAGGCGGAGCAGAATCAGAATCTGACTCCGGCCCCAGCCTTGATCCTTCCAACACATTGGGAGCCACAACAGTGGGTGCAGCAACAGCCTTCAAGCCACAGCCTGCCCATATTCAGAACAATAACAATAACAATTCCATGCATAATGCACAACAGCAGCAGCTGTCTGCTCTGAAGCTCCCCTCGGCCACCGCACTCCAGCAGCTGATGGCCTCTGGAGGTATGATTGGAGGAGGAACAGGAGCGTCTGCCGCTCTGACAGCAGAGCGACTGCAGCAGCTTCAGCAGCAAATGCAGGTGGTCTCATCAGCATCACTGCCATCATCTTTCACACCAACCTTTTCATCCGCCCAGCCATCATCTGCGGAGGCTGCAGCTCTGTTAGCCCAAACTGAAGCTGCAGCTTTCATGGGTTGTTTGCCTGGATCAGGAGGTGAGCTGTGCTTTCCTATTGCACTTCAGGCATTTCTCCAGTTGTATTTATTGCATCATGCTCTGCCAATCCTTCATTATTCCTATGATTAATGGCAAGAACTGCATAAAAATTGTTTGTGAAGTTAATTTTTTGTAAGGCCATCATAAACATGACCACATAGAATAAATAATCCTTCAAGTGTTCCAGAATGATCCATAAGATAAGTTTTGAAAGTTTGTTAGAATTCTGTTTTAAAAAAAAAAATGAATTTAAAAGTAAACAAATTTCTCTTTTCCTAACTATTTGTGAAAGCGTAAATGCTTGATTCCCCTAATCCTGGTTATTGCAATTTTTATTGCTAAAAGCTCTGAGAAATAAGTTGTTTACCTTTGAATATGACTTTTGATTTATTTTAACTTAGACATATTATGATAATTATTATTAGCTTTAGTTTGTAAACTATACATTAAAAATTAGTTAGTCAGATGCCTTTATTTATTTTCAACATTTTGTTTCTTTGACCATGAAACATTATGAGATGCTTAAAGTGACACTGAGTGAAATAACATCCAAAAGCTGAAGCCAATGTAACATTTGCTCTTAAGTGTAGCTATTTCTTCAATCAAGGGGAAAAGAATATTTTTATTTCTTTTTTTTCCACTATTGAAAATAAAAGGAAGTGAATGTCACGGCAACCTTTCTTTTTACTCTTTTATTCATGCCATATCTAACTTGTAATTATTTGTTTTTTACATTGTTGAAGAATTTCTTGAAATTATTTTACACAAATGTGATTTCAGAAAATGGTATTAATCATGGGAACAAAGCTTTTTATTTTGAAGAGTTTCATTTATAATAATAAACATGCTTATATATTGTTACCTTAAAATATCTCTTATCCCTCCGCAGTGGTTTTCAAATTGAGTCCTGAGGGTCAACTTGTCCCAAGCTCTGCAGCCCATCCCCATTCTCTCACTCAGCCAAATCCCACACCATTTACATTGGACAATCTGCAAGCTTTGCAAGCAGGCTTTGTGTTAGGCCCCTCTCCCTTACCCCTAAGCTTACCACTGGGTGTGGGAGGGGCGGGGCTTGGCTTGGGATTGGGCTTCAACCCTGGTTTTCCAGGCTTCTCCACGCAAACATCTGCAGCAGCCGCGGCAGCCGCATCATCTGCCCTTTCTCTCGGTGCTCTTAATTTTGCCTCGGCATACAATGCTCCTTTACAAGTAAGTTTTATCTTTTTTATAGTTTCAGTACCTTATTGATTTGTTTCCATAGTAGGGGGAACATGAAAAAGGAAAATTTTGTTCTGCATTTCTTTTCCTATCACTGTAAGAAATAAAAAAAAGAATAGAAGAATTTTTTCGATCTGCACCCCATATGATGGTAAAACAAGACAGATAATGCTGGAAAGGTTTGTTCAATAAGATATTTGATTAATTTGAGTTGTTTATCTTCATGTTAGATTGATCTGATTATGTTTACACGTTTTGTTCTTATTTGCTCAAGTATTAAAGTATTTTGATTACAAGTTTTTCTCCTTATTTGCTCAATTATTAAAGTAATCCTGCATTTTGCTATGTTGTTAATTGACCAAAGAAATGACATGTGAGCCAGTTTAATCAAGCATTTTCTGCTACCTAAAATTTCTTTGATTATTTCTGTTCCTCACCAGGGCAAATGCAGATTGTCAGTGTATTGGCAATGCCTTTATTTGCTGTTTGCAGCAATTGCTATGCACATTAAGCTCAAAATGTGAGCTCTGTCTGTCATAATTTTATTCTCTTGACAATGTTCATTCAAGAAATGTAAATGTAATGAATAGTGAATTCCAAGACCAGTCAATGTTTGCAAACCTGCCTTATTTTTGCCTCAACCCCTGTGGATCTCAATTTTTTATTGTATCCCACTGAACTACTTTCTTTCTCAACTCAACCATTTACTGCAGTTTCTTTTACCCAGAGTTGATGACCCACTTGAGATTCATAAGCTTTCAAAAATCTGAAAAAAATATGATTAACCCTGTTCCTTCAATTCCATGATCCATTCCATTTTGTCGATGTTTAAATATGTATACAATGAACACAAATCTCTCTCTCTATCTCTCTCTCTCTCTTACCAGTTTGCCAACTATTTGAACCCAACAGCACCCATAGATCTGAGCAGTATGTCTAACCCTGGAGCTCTGCAGCTTGGGCAAGTGCCTGGTGGTGGTGGGGCCAGTACCCAACTGACCACAAATGCTGGGCAGGTGAGACTGAGGGATTAAATGTTTGGCCTAACTTGTACGCTTTTTTTTTTTTTTGGGATGAGAACCCAATAAAGTGTTGAATAAGTCAAAATAACATTATGGCACTTATCTATGCCAGTTTTTCTTATACATACTGGCCATAAAATGGATAAACCCACCACATGTTTTTCTGCTCTATGGCTTCGAGAGTTTCTCATCATTTCTATCCCGGATACACCTTGTTCACTCTTTTTCAAATCTGCTTAAAAAAGATGCTAAATTTCTTGCTTTATTTTGCTCTCTTCTATAATAGTAAATTTCTTTCTAAAATTTATTTGTCTCTAGAAGATTGAGGCCCAAGTTGCAGCTGATTTATTGCTGTGAAAATAATAAGATAATACTTTGTAAATTTTGTAACAATTGAGCCTTTTTTTAAAACCAAGTTTCAAATCAACTTCACTTCACATTGATACCAATCCAGTGTTTTTGTTGGAGCTATTGTTCTAAAAGCTAGGCTCTTTAAAAATTAAGACAAGAAATATATCTTCCATAGAATTGTTGAATATCACATATCTTATTTGGCCTTGAAATTTGTGACTCCTTGTTATGTTTGCTCTTTCTACTCCTATTTCCTTATGTGATTCTTCAAAGAATTCATCCACTAAGAGTGAAATCACAATAAATATCTATTTGAGTTAATCTATTTGTCAGAATTATGATCTGGTGGTTGCATGTTTTTTCGCAAACTGTATATAGAAATATTTCTGGCTGAATATGGTTTTGCTCAGAAAAATGAGCTCTTCTAGTGTTCAAGACAGCCTGTCAGGGAAAAGATTTAAAGTATTGGTTTGCTTTATGCTAAAACCATGTTTGTGCTGTCTGCAGGTTTTGATGGGACTCCCAGCTCAAGAGGCAAGCGAGGAGATGGCAGGTGCTGCTGAGGAAGAGGCTGCTGAGGAGGAAAGTCTGGAGGCTGGCGAACTAAAAATAGACACAAAGGAAATAAAACCTTTATTTACTGATGTATGATTGGTGAAAAGTGGTAGTGATAGGAAAGAGAGGAGAAGAGGAAGGTTGAGAGTAAAAAGTGGGTGCTGAGGTAGAGAGTGTGTGATTCTGTATAGTTTTGGTCCTTAAATATTAACTCATTGTATCGTCGATATAGTGAGCCGCAGCTGTGCCAATCGACGATATATCGTCGATATAAGAACCAATTTTTGTTTCGCCATTGGTAGCCCGGTCATGAAACTTTTTATGTTTCCTATGAGAGATAACTCTAAATATATAATAAGTCATAGTTACACAAAAATAAGCCAAACTGGAACCCAATTTCCAATCCATCCTCTAAAGACAATATGCACAGTAAAAATGGCCTGGCACAACCGTGGAAAACGCTCTGGCACACAATGAGTTAAAGACATGCTTGAAAAAAAAAAAAAAGATTTTCTGAGCAGGGCAATTTATCGTTATCAGGTTGTGTAAAATGCGCAATTTCTTTTTTTAGTATACTCATTTGAAACATCTAATAATTAAGGTTCATTCCCCCAAAAAATTTCGTGCTCAAAGACACATTAATTTGATAATGGAGTGAAGAGTTCTTCTTCTCAAATGCCCTGTCTGGAACAGACATCGGCGATCATGATTCTCCACTTGTCCCTATCTTCCGTCATCCGCAGTAAGGCTATGTTGTCTTTCTTGTTTCCTGTCACAAAAGAGCTCAAGCTATCAAGAAATGTAATCCTTTGTCTACCTCTGCTTCTTGTACCTTCTATCTTGCCTGTAAGAGATAAAAATTCCAGTCCCTTATGGCGACATATGTGGCCTAAAAATTTCAGTTGCCTTTTCCTTATTGTTTTTATGAGGGATCTCTCTTGGTTCGTTTCTTCTAATATCGATTCGTTTGTCCTCTTTTCTTTCCATGATATTCTTAACATTCTCCTGTAGAACCACATTTCCACTGCCTCTAAATTTTTCTTGGTTCCTGCAGTTATTGTCCAAGTTTCGCATCCATATAAAAGTATAGACCACACATATGTTTTCAGAACCTTCAATTTGGTTGAAAATGATATATTTCTATTTTTAAGAATGGTGCTCATTTTTTGGAAAGAAGCCTTTGCAATGGCTATTCTCTTCTTAATTTCAGTCCTGCATTTACCGTCAGATGTCAATGTATATCCTAGGTATTTGAATTTCTGTACTTGCCTGATTTGTTCTCCCTTGCTAAAAAGCTTGCATTCTGGATTGTTTTTCTTCTTAGATACTACCATACATTCAGTCTTTTTTACATTTAGAGACAATCCCAGCTTTTCACTCTCTTCTACAACAATATTTAGAAGCCTTTGTAAATCCTCTTCCGATCCTGCTAATAGAGAAGTATCATCTGCATATCTTAGGTTGTTCAGATTTTCACCATTCGCTTTGAGTCCTTCACTTCCATCCAAGTTTCTTAAAATTACTTCACTGTACAAGTTGAACAGGTCTGGTGACATCACACAACCTTGTCTCACTCCCCTTTTAATATTTGTGTACTCACTGAGTTCTCCACCTACCCTTACCGCAGCAGTTTGATCCCAATAGAGAGTGAAGAGTATAGACCTAAAATAATTTTGCCATGGACAAATCACTTTCATGATCAATTTCTGAAAAATTAGTAACAAGATCAAAAGGGCATGTATTTATGCTGAAACTGTATGTATGATGGTTTCTTAGACTCACTTTTGTGTGATTCAAAAGTAAAATTTGAATTAGAATCTATCATTAAGAGGGCATTTAGATCTGTGAGAATTTTACATTCAGGATTTTGACTGAACAGAGGCTGATGATGAAAGATCTCATCTTAGAATTCTAATCTGCCTTATGGCGGAAGGTATTTTAATTCTTTAAAACCATATTACGTTAAAGCTGATAAGTATATGAATCAAAAAGTCCAATGGTCTGTGCCAGACTGTATGTGTGTGTTCAAGGTTTAGTTTTTTTTGAGCAATTGGTGGTTGTGATCTTAGATTATATGTTTTTATTTAATGATGCCATAATAATTTTATATTTTTTATGCTTTTGACCCTAGGTTAGAAGAGTTAGAAAAGTGGCTGTTGATGTAAGAGTAAATGAGAGAGCAGTTGGGTGTACCTTAACCTAAAAAGCAATGAAGACATACTTATTTTTTCTGTCTGGCACCAGTAGTTTACTAGACAGGGCTTAAATAGATAAAGTTATGATGCTGGAATCGGGGTTGCATCTTCAGCAATGTTACTTAATGTTGTTTTCAGTCTTTTCTCACATGTATAATGGGGTTCTGATCTCAGCAAAAGGTACACATTTTTGTATCCTATGTGGTCAAACCGTTTCCCTCAGCCTCCTTTTTTTTTTCACCAGTAAGTTCGGCTCTTTACGACACTAATCTGCCAAAACTTGGTTCTTCCCCCAAAAATGAATTGTTTTGTATTTAAAAATTATTATGCAATGGTTTTAAGTTCTCCTACATGCAGCATCTTTTATGAAAGGAAATTATAAATTAATTTGTACCAATTATAAATTTATTAACATTGTGTACAGCATTGTATTGTTTTCTCATGGAAGGTCTTTTTTTTAAACGTTTTTCCTACAAAATTTGCACTAGTAATATCAACCACTAAATCCATTGTTTTTATGCAATGCAGAAGTTGAAGCCAGATGTGCTGGATTGATCAGTTCAGAGACATCAAAAGGCTTGAATGATTTTTCGAGTGAACTAGGTCTATTCTGTGCTTAATGAAAAGAAAGTGCCAGGGCATGAGAAAATGTTCTTTGGAAGTATTTAATTTACAAAAAGCTGTAAATTTAAAGCTATATTTGGGTTTAAATCCCTATGCAGCGACAACTTAAATCCTTTTATATCTTATGTTTTTTTTTAAACATATGCCCATTCTTACTCTCCATTTGCTTTTGATTTTAAAAAAAAATTTTCACAATTTGATTACCAAAGGACAACATATATTTTTGAGATCTCGAAAAGCCATATTGTAAGAAATTAATGTGAAATCTGTGATACTTGATGCCCTTTTACACAATTAAGGATTTTTTTTTCCTCTTTTGAATTTCATTGATTTTGCATATCTTGCATGTCTGAATTTTTATTTCAATTCAAGATTCTGCTTGCTATCTTTAGTTTTTGAATGTTCCAATTTGATTAGATCAGAGTTTGAAGTCCCTCTCTAACCTATATGACAAAAAATGAATAATCCTAAATATAATCTTTAAATCCATCCAGTATTTTCTTTCTTTTACAGTAAATTGCCAGTTTCTTGTATGAAAGAGAAACTCATGCATATCCATGAATTTTGTGGGAAGATATTTTACAGTGTGGTGCTTGTTTTAAACTTCATATTTATATTGAATGATATGCAATATGGTTAAGAATTTTCACTTACTGTCCTTCGAGTTTTGGTTCTAATGATGTAAAGTTAAGATAATTGCTTTTGAGTGTGTGGGTGTGTGTGTGTGTGAGAGAGTATTTAAGAATTAATTCTGTCGTTACTTCCATCATGAATGTGTTCACATTTATCCCAGGTATTGCATTTATTTTTCATCTTCCGTTCTAATTCTTTATTGGTTAACTGCTGAAATAATCTTCCCCCTTTTTGAAAAAAATAAAATTCTTTAAAATGGCAAAATTTCCTCTACCATGTATATCTTAGTTGGTTGCTACAGCCTTTAATAATACTGTATGTAAGAAAGTTACACTCTGTTCAAAGTTACAAACTCTTTGTTGAATATTTTGTTTTTCTTTGATTTTACTTGTAAACATGTGAGAACAATTTCTAAAAGTGGTTACAATTGCTTTATTTTTTTTTCAGTTCTGTTTTATGATTACTGAATGTGAAAAAAATTGAAAATTTACCAATACATCTTTTGCAAAATGCAAATTGGTTTAGCTTTATCGTGTAACAATTGCCTTTCAGCATTGTAACTTACAAATGCAAATTTCACCACTGAACTCTCTCTCAGTTGTTAAAAATACTGAAAGGTCTGAAATATGTGGAGATTGAAATGAAGAACTGTTTGTGCTAGAGAAAGGACCAAGAGAAGTTTTCAGTTTGTCTTTAGATTTTTTTTTTGTTTGTTTCAACATACCGGTTTTGGAATAGAGTTGGGTACCTTTGGCTGTGTTGGTTTGTTTTTTGTTTTTTTTTTGTTGTTGTTTTTTTTTAAAGTTCAATTCTTTTCTTAAGTTTTTACGCCATTGTCATTCAAAGGTCACAGTTTACTGTATTCTGTAATGGAATTGAGTGAAGTTTCATATCATATCTAGAAAGGTTAAAAAAAATTTAATTTAAAGTTTTGTGTCAAAATCCACTACATGTATATGCAGAGCAAAATATTAGGCTGATATCATCAATACATGTAATAGGATTTTATTCAA
>JAWDGP010002695.1:125000-130000 GCA_033675545.1 Elysia crispata | reverse complement strand
CATAGTATAAAAAGAAAAGAAAAAGAAAAACGAAAAGTAAAAATTAGCGTGAACACATTTGAAACTATTTTGGGTTATTCTAAGAGATGTTAAGTCTTTTCGCACTCTCCCTTTTCTAAAAATCTGTTTTGTTGTGACAACTTTCCTATAAACGTAGCTAGCAGCCTTCCTTTCTATCAGTTTTCATATAGATTTGCTCATCTGTGAACTGCCTGTGGTTGAGGAAAAAGAATTTCCGCCTTAAAACTTTATTGCAGACCCAAGCCATTGATATGTTCCTTATTCACGATGTTGGCGGCCATATTGTGCAAAAGTTTTTGCTTATAGTTTATACAAATCACCTTACTGTGGAATGGCTTTCCGAAAGTGATAAATCAAATATCTATTACTTCTTGAAAATAAACGGAAATAACAGGAGCTCTTAAGCGTTAGCAAAGATAGAACGACCAAAGCAAAGAAAGTCAATAAATTCACAATATATTGATGAGAAAAGTCTTGACACTCGTTGTTTTGTTTTTTTTCCATTCCAACCCGTCCAAAGAGGGGGCAAGAAGTCGTTGGGTCTGAATAAGACTGCTATGTTAAAGGTCTATCCCCTGTATTTTGGCTCAATCCATAAGAGGGCATTTATCTCAAGATAAATAACTATCAAATATATCTTCACAATAATTTTTTTTTTTTTTTATGAGTTTTTCCTTTCTTTATATATTTTGCTTTGTTTTATTTTTGTTTTATTATTTTTTTTGCCGTGCTAGGAACCAATGCTTCCAACATAACGGTAGGAAACCTAGGGGAGTGCGCCAGAAGGTGCCTTGCCCTCAATGCTTCATGCAGCTCTATAGCATATAGGGTAAGTGTGGGCCATGCTTTACTTTTGTTGCCTGAATAGGGCACGGGAGTCCTACTGAAAACCATTCTGTCTTTGGTGCATAAAAAGCAAGCTGTTATATTTTTCTGATTATGATACGTGTCTTGGAAATCCAACCTTATTCATTGCTTTTTCTCTTATTCTCTTAAAATTAATTAAATCAGAAAAAAGCAAAAAAAAAAAAAATGAACAATTTCACATAAGTTTTATTAAATTAAAAAAAAAGAGAAGGTATAAAGTTTGAACAAATCCAACAGATATGCATGGTTCTCCGTGAAGCTTGAAGACTTAATGCTCTGCTGTAAACAAACGCAGTTTAATTAACAGACAAAAAACCCACTGCTGTAGCCAACTTGAATGTGAAGAGATACAGCTTGGACCTTATGTGATAAATTCAAATTATTTTGGAGATTCCAGATCCACTGAACATTGGTTTTGAACTGAACTTTACCTATTTCTTAATTGTCTTTTAACATTAATTTATTTAAGATAAATTATGTCTAAACAATTGACTAAAGTGTATCAAATAGAATAATTTCCTATTGATCAATCAATCGAGGACTCTTATCTCTCCTCTCAGGAGAACACGATAAACCCAGTGGATGGCGACTACTGTGGCCTGGAGCAATCTACGCTAGGTCCGTCGGGAGAGCAAGGTACTCTGTCTCTCTATCCTGGCACGATCATAAGATAAATGCTAGGACTGGCCTGGCTCATCTAATGATGGCTGCGATAATGGGTTTGATTCAAAATAGATCAAAAGTTTAATCTTTGGATTAACTAGAAGCGTTTCTAAAAGAATTTCGGAATTTTTTTACACATTGTTCTTTAAGTATAAAAGAAAACAATAAGTCCAAGATGAAAGTTATCACTATCTTTATCATGGTGATTTTCATTTTTTTTCTCCCCATTTTAACCGCCATCATGCGTATCATCATCGTCATTAGCAGCAGCATTGCTATCATCATTCTCAAAGTCACCTTGAAAGTTTTGAACATCATAATCATCTCTATACCTCCACATCATAGTTGTTGTTACAATTATTAACGTCATTACCATCCCTTTATCTCAACTAAATGATATTTTTATTTAATTTATAAGCCTATAAAATGTTATGCCAAAGTAATGTTTCCACAAGCCGTTTTGTTTTGAAAGCCTTCAATATCCTTTGATAAAATTGTGTGCTAGTTTTTTAACTAAAGCTATCCGTTCAAAAGTTTTTTCTTCTGTAAAAGCTTACAAAAAAAAAATCAATAGCCAACCAACCAAACAAACACACTTTCGCGAAAGCCATGTTTTAACACTTTATTTTTCAAGTTTTTTGTTTGCGCATTCAAACTGGATTCAATCAATCAAACGTTATCTTCTGTTCAAGGCCATGGATACCCAAAGCATGAGGTTACGATCTTCAGAAGACTTTTTTAGGTTTATTAGTACAGACTAAAGTTTGCGAGAGTTTATACTCTCTCATCATTCCATTCTGTTAACACGAACCTGTTCAACATTTGGTCCCTTTACTTGTGCAGTATATTGAATCTTCTAATCACTTTAGTAGCAATTTAAGAGCTAATAGCAGCAAGGCAATTTCTTTCCTCTATATTTCAACATATGATTATCTTTGTTCTTTTACGTGAAAAGCGTCAACTGTAATCGATAACAGCAGTAATTTCAATAACAAAATACTTCATTTCTTTTTTTGCGTCCGCAGTTAAAGTTAGCGGTTTTTAATTAAAAAGTTAGTACAGCGTATCCAATGAAATAAAAAAAAAGTAGAAAAACGATCGATACAACTAGATTTCTCAAGCAAATTAAAGCATAAAAGCAGGTAGATTTTAAGTTTATAAATGAGAAAATGAAATGAACAATGAGGTACAGAAAAAAAAAGCCTTGGCAAAAAGGCTGAGAAATTTAGTTTCAGAGTTGCTGTAGGACAAATTGTGAAAAGTAATTTATGAGGGGAAAAATAGAGAGAAAAGTTTGAACTGAATTTCATTCCTGTTTTTTTTGGTTGTAAATTTCTACTAGGCACAGCGTGACATCGTAAAACAAATTCTGTTTGGATACCCTGACGTCTTAAGACAAACGAGGATTTTCTATTATAGATCCAAGTCATATGAAGTCAGCAAATAAATTTATTTTTCGATTTGTCCTGCCTGTTTAGATTTTTCTTCTATCTCTACTTTTCCTTTCTACTTTTTACATACACGAAATGTATCAATGAACCTAAATGATATAGCTTGGTGAAATCGATATAAATGCTAACGATTTTATTGCAATTTCTCTATGTGGAATCATGGATTCATGATAATTTATCTTTTTTTTTTTTACTCTTTCTTTTCTCAGACTTGGAAGTGTATGTAAAGGAGACGAATAACACTAATGCCTCAGCAAGTAAGTATTAAAACGCTCTGGTGAGTTTGGAAAACGTCGAAGAAGTACAGTCACAAAAAACAACAACAAAACATTGATCTTTTAGACTGTGAAAATTATTATGTTTATTGCAAGCCATGTTTATTGCAAAAATAAAAAAAAAACTAAAACAGACAGCTAAAATATCATAAAAAAACTTTGTTCCAGGTCACTGCTGTTTTATTCTTTTACATGAAACGTAAATTTGTTTCTTGATTTTTTAGATCCGTAGCGATAACTTTCTTAAGAATGTTTTTTAATGTTTTCGACACGCACACAAACAGATATGGCTGTAATAATAATAATAATAATAAAAAGAAATTGTTCTTTTTTTGTTTCGCACGTGTTCTTGATGTCCATAAGTGTTTCACAGAGCGTTTGGCTTTTGACGCGGATGCATAGTTCTAGAACATTAAGAAACTTCATTGTCAGTTCATAAAAGTTTTTTGTGAGTGTCTGAGCCTGATTATTGTAAGTATTGGTGAATAGGCATAAGTTTTAGTGAATAGACATAAGTTTTAGTGAATAGGCATAAGTTTTAGTGAATAGACATAAGTTTTAGTGAATAGGCATAAGTTTTAGTGAATAGGCATACGTTTTAGTGAATAGACATAAGTTTTAGTGAATAGGCATAAGTTTTAGTAAATAGGCATAAGTATTAGTGAATAGGCATAAGTTTTAGTGAATAGGCATAAGTTTAAGTGAATAGGCATATGATCACATGTCTTCATTGTCCTGTAGACTCGTGGAACAACTCAATTTAATCATATAATAAAAGAATAAATTGATAAAAAAATTCAATTATTCAACCATCCAGCTAGCTACTCAATCAGTCAATCACTCATCCAATTAATCAATTAAACTCTAAATCAGTCAATCTATCACTCAATCAGTCAATTAATCACTTAAATAGTCAATCAATCCATCACTCAATCAGTATATCAATCCATCGCTAAATCAGTATATCAATCACTCAATAAGTCAATCAATCCATCGCTCAATCAGTCAATCCATCGCTCAATCAGTCAATCAATCCATCGCTCAATCAGTCAATCAATCCATCGCTCAATCAGTCAATCAACCCATCGCTCAATCAGTCAATCAATCCATCGCTCAATCAGTCAATCAATCACTCAATAAGTCAATCAATCCATCGCTCAATCAGTCAATCAATCACTCAATAAGTCAATCAATCCATCGCTAAATCAGTATATCAATCACTCAATAAGTCAATCAATCCATCGCTCAATCAGTCAATCCATCGCTCAATCAGTCAATCTATCACTTAATCAGTCAATTAATCACTTAAATAGTCAATCAATATATCGCTCAATCAGTTAATCAACCACTCAATAAGTCAATCAATCCATCGCTCAATCAGTTAATCAATCACTCAATAAGTCAATCAATCCATCGCTCAATCAGTTAATCAATCACTCAATAAGTCAATCAATCCATCGCTCAATCAGTTAATCAAGCACTCAATAAGTCAATCAATACATCGCTCAATCAGTTAATCAATCACTCAATAAGTCAATCAATCCATCGCTCAATCAGTTAATCAATCACTCAATAAGTCAATCAATACATCGCTCAATCAGTTAATCAACCACTCAAATGTTAACTGCATCCGTGAAACAACTAGAAAAACAATTTAGTAATCAATCACTTACTAAACATATGTTGAATATAAAATAGATAAGGTTCATCCAAACATCTGCAG
>JAWDGP010002695.1:107500-120000 GCA_033675545.1 Elysia crispata | reverse complement strand
TAGAAACAAGTGATAGTAACACAGATAGTGAGTACTAGAAACAAGTGATAGTAACACAGATAGTGAGTACTAGAAACAAGTGATAGTAACACAGACAGTGAGTACTAGAAACAAGTGATAGTAACACAGACAGTGAGTACTAGAAACAAGTGATAGTAACACAGATAATGAGTACTAGAAACAAGTGATAGTAACACAGACAGTGAGTACTAGAAACAAGTGATAGTAACACAGATATTGAGTACTAGAAACAAGTGATAGTAACACAGACAGTGAGTACTAGAAACAAGTGATAATAACACAGATATTGAGTACTAGAAACAAGTGATAAAGTGACGAAGGGGGTTGATTTATACACGATGATAACCGTGACATGAGAGAGAAGACAATGAAAGTGATAACAACAAGAATTATCATTGCATGTATCATTACTGGTGTATCCACCAGTAACGCATCTATAGATCAAAATATTTGGTGAAAGAGAACATGAACATAAAAGCGAATGAGAACACAATAAAAACCAATATTGTCTATTGCATCTTTATTTCACATTTCTGTTAATAAAGTTCGTTTCCGGTTCACGCCTTGGACTACCTCGGCCAGTTTAGAACGAGCCTCCTGAGAGAAATTACTCCGCCGCCGTTGATTTTGTCTTTTTTAGCGTGGAACCAGTCGTGCGGGATGCAGAATTTTCTCCGCTTGCGGGAATCAGATTGGCACAGATTGCGGGAACCTTGGTTTTCGCCATTTCGAGCACGCGTTTGTTTGCCACGAAGGCCAGCAAAAGGAACAGCCCCAGCAGTGGAGCTGTGAGCATGAAAGCATAGGCAAACACGACTAGCTCTGTCAAGTCGTACAGGAAGCCGAAGAGCCAAAACATCCCAGTGGCCACAGAAAGCTTGGAGTACAGAACGGTGTTGCTTCTTTGGATTTTAGTGTCTCCGATTTTCGGTGTACCGTGCAAGCGAGCTACCGTGAAGATGTACATCCCGACATTAGCTAGAACGAGGAGTAGCACCGGTACGCCGAAAAACATGATTTTAGGCAAACCGGCGTCCACGAAACAGTTGCTGCCGCCGGCATAACTGTAGCCTCCATTGACCGCCAAACCATACAAGATGGTGCAAGCAATAAAGACGGCAGGGATAAGCAGAACAACTGATACATACACGCGGAGCAGAACGCTCTCTCGACCGTGGTACTGCTGGAAGTGTAGGGGAAAAGACAGGGCGTAGAACATATGGAATGTGGCGGTGGACATGGCTGCTACAGCTGCCAGCCAGAAGAAGTGTGTCAGCACGCCGATTATGACGCAGACATCGTATCTATCTTTCTGGCTACTGCCAAACTGGGCCAGTCCTTGGGCGCAAAAAACAGTGAAGGCCAAGACCATGTTGTTTATTCCCGCACTAGACCGCAGTTGGGGAAGACAGGAGTAGGTTAAGAACGTGGCTAGGCAGCATAACATGGAGAGCAGCGTGCATACTAGAGAGATCCACCGGAGTATCGCATCATGAATAGTTTCTTTGTCGTGGAGATGTTGTGAGCGGGTCCAGCAAGCATAGTCCTTCAGGCAGACATACATGGTGCCATCTGTCTCGGATATAGTCACATCTTCAGCGGAGATGTCGGTGTCACAGTGGTTCAGGCGAACCGTCCAGTCCTGTATGTTAAAACTGTACTCTTCCATGGCCACCTCTACAAATTGGCATGTCAGCAGGTTGTTCACGGGCAGGTATTCTATCAGATTGACATAGTTCTTAAGTGCTCCCCCCTGTGTAAATATTTGCGGGGGGAACTTGACTCGAGGTTTTACGTCGATGGCACATTTGGTCTGATTTGCTACGCCGACTTTGCCGATACACGGTGCAGGGGCGATTTGTTGCTCACTATGGCGAGGAGGGGGGAGAAAACCCATGAAAGAACGACTGGGTGCCGGGTTGTCTTCAATATGGCAGTAAGGATACTTCACAGCCGTTAAATTCCCCATGTAAAATGCTGAGTCTGGAACTGCTGACACCGTGACGGCAAGGAGATCGACCAGTGGTGTCTGGGCATTGATCAGGAGCTGCTCTGTCTGGTTTCTGTTGAGCACACTTTGACTCGCCCATGCCACCTGAATAAGAAGAGCTGCCGAGTGTGAGGGCTGGTCCAGCAAGCCACAAGAGTTGCATGTCCAGCGACTCGTCTTTACAACTATAGGGTTCAGAGTTTCTGACAGCCTGGTCTCATAATCTGGTCCTGCAGTTTGGTTAGCGTCCGTTACAGTCGGATTGGAACCGAATCTTCTAACCATATAGGGTTGTTCGGCTAACCTGCCAGCCAAATCTGTTACAGAGTTACTCCCTCCAGCTAGTCCACTAACCAGGTAACAGGCCGTGTAGCCAAATGCGTTAGACTGCATGTCTGGGTTGCCGCGGCAGGTCTGATCTTCGCCTGGCAGTTTTCCTGGGGCACAACGCACTTCCCGGCATTTGTCCTATAGTGTTAGGATGGTTGTGTGGGGGAAAAGTGACAAGGGAAACAGGAGACGATATGTATAAAACCTATGTAAAATAATCCCTGCAAACATTGGCAGGGTTTAGGATTGACTCAACTTCATGAGCGATAACTTAAATCCATCTCAAAATGAATTCCAAAAGTTTATGTCGCAAAACCCACAAAGAACGCACATAAAACCTTTTATTAAATTTAAAAACGGCAAATTATGTACCAAATAACTTAAGTCATTTTTAGGCATGATTATCCTTTTAAATATTATTTTTTACGGTATATAATCTGTTCCGAAGATAATGGAACGTGAAATATATCCATGAAACGTTTCTAAGCATAAATTACGTATTTTCCATTTTTATTCTTTACTATTTCTCCATCCTCTATTTCGTTAATTTCAGCTTTAATATTATACTTTTTTTTCACGCCGTATTTAACACAGAGGGACCACAACCCCACCTTAACACGGTCGTAGAATTGGCTGCTGTTACACTTCCGGTCTAGACTAGGATTGACGTCCTTGACAGAGGTCGTGAACTTCTTCTCGTCACTTCCGTCGAGATCGAGCAGTACAGAGAGAATATTGTCGCCTATGCCAGTTATCTTGCTGGGGCTTGCTCCCGCCAGCAGCGTCACCTGCAAGGGAAACACACCATCAACATTAAATAATCTTTAAAATCTTATTTTAAAGTTTCCATCCTGTAAAAAATGTTCACGTGTCTAAATAACCATGGGGTTCTTTTTTTCCGCTTTGTGCGCCCCTTTGTAGACGAAAAAGTCTTGAAATTGACAGTAAAATTAAAAGTATGCGTCTAACAAGAAAAAAAGCTCGGACAATTTTATTATGATTGCTTTTATCTCAAGAGTAAAACAAAAAACCCCACAAGATTTTGATTTTCTTAGATTCTTTTCGTTATAGCTCTAATTCTTTATTGGCATAGAGCATATTATAAGACAAAGGTAGTACTACCTTTTCTAACGTTGAAAAAATGTATATTTTCATCGTAGCTGTAATAACAGAAACCATGAAAGTCACTATTCATACGGCATACAGTGGAAGAAAATCAGACTCTTACCATACCCGTGGGACTCATAAGTAAATTAAATAACCTGCTGTGTGGCTTCTTATGGCTGCAGATATAAGGTGACAGATCTAAACCATTTAACAAGATTTCGGATATGACCAAAACCAATTACCATAATACTTCAGGAAGCAGCCATTCCCCTCCACTCTCCCTTCCACACTGAATTTGAAAAGCGAGACGTCGTGACTATATATACATACTGATTCATCATGCATTTCTTTCTATATCTGATGTATTCATTAACTATTTTCATTTACGTGATCTTCCCCACATGCATTACACAATCATGTTTATTGCCTGTTTTGTTACCTATTAACATATTCATTATATTTTATGACATTGTCTAAAAGTATTTGTTACGTATCCTCTAGTGAAATTATGATTGCAGTGCTAGCAGTATAAAATTACCCGCTACCATGTAACATCGTGGTTGCAGTAATAGGATTATAAAATTACGTGCTGCCATGTAACATCGTGGTTGCAGTACTAGCATTATAAAATTACCCGCTACCATGTAACATCGTGGTTGCAGTACTAGCATTATAAAATTACGTGCTGCCATGTAACATCGTGGTTGCAGTAATAGGATTATAAAATTACCCGCTGCCATGTAACATCGTGGTTGCAGTACTAGCATTATAAAATTACCCGCTGCCATGTAACATCGTGGTTGCAGTACTAGCATTATAAAATTACCCGCTGCCATGTAACATCGTGGTTGCAGTACTAGCAGTATAAAATTACCCGCTGCCATGTAACATCGTGGTTGCAGTACTAGCATTATAAAATTACCCGCTACCATGTAACATCGTGGTTGCAGTACTAGCATTATAAAATTACCCGCTACCATGTAACATCGTGGGTGCAGTAATAGGATTATAAAATTACCTGCGTCCATGTAACATCGTGGCTGCAGTACTAGCAGTATAAAATTACCTGCGTCCATGTAACATCGTGGTTGCAATAGTAGCAGTACAGATTTTGGTAGCTGTATTTTCTTGGTGTGGTGATGATGGGTAGATTCAACATAGCACAAGCTCTATCAGCTGTAAGAGAGTAATGCTTCCACAGGCCAGTCTGGTTGCATCGTGAAATATGACCTATCAGTCTAGTATCATCTTCAGTATTCCTACACTTCCTGACATGATCTTGATTGGCCAAGGGAGGTTTGTACACAACTTGGGCATCACCTGAGGTCACCGCGTAGACATAAGTTTCCAAGACAGACCTCGCTTCAGTGAAAAGTCTGTTAGAGACAACGTTGATGGATAGTTTCCACGGGAGGGAATTCAGGAGTCCGACACCGCTACACTGAGCGCAGTATTGGCTGGCAAAGGTAAGACCAGTATCGAGGTCTGTGATTGGTCTAGTCTGATTCCAGTGGCTGGAGGGGTCAGGGTTCATACACATGCGCTCTGCCTTAGCCATTGCTGAGGCTGGTATGAAAGACTGGCTTTTCTTGATAGAACTCTTAATATTAGTACTATCACCGTCAACATCATCCTCATCATCATCATCATCATCATCTCTTGAGCTGTTCGACTTTATCGGGAAATTTTTCAAATCTGCGATTCTCCGGCGGTCAGCACACGACCAAATCATCCTGTAGGAATCCTGCTGTAAATCTGTATCAGGAAAGGAGGCTTTGCGACATTCCTGAACTGTTGAAGGCAGGGGAGGAGTGTAGCCGTTTTTCATGTAGAATGCAGGGCAACAATCTCCGTACAGCAAACAGGCTGAGTCACACCAACATCTGGGACAGAGTCCGGTCTGCCCACCGTGAAGTACTCGAGGCTCTTCACATTGTGTCTTGGGCTTACACACTTCGTTGTAGGTAATGTTGATGATGGTCCAAAACTCCTCCTCGTTGTCAAATAAAATATCTAGCAAGCTTAGCTCTCGTACAACTGTTGCAGTTTTCTTTGGTAAAATAGTTGGCTCTAAAACCGGTGGCTTAATTAGCAACGTCGAGTTTGAACTTGACTGCTGAGGGGTCAAAACTAGATCAGAGATGTTGTTCTTGGAAGATCCAAGTTGTTGGTGTTTGTGACTAGAAGGTGGGGATATTCCGCTACGTTTCGAGAGTCTCCTGAGCTGTGTTGATGGCAACGACAAAGCAGTCTCAGATAGCATTCCTTTGTGAAAACCTCTGTTATGGACGCTGGAGACAACGGTGCGTAGGGGAAATTTTGTCTTTTCCACACCACTTTCTTTCGCCAAAGAAAATGGTGCGAGAACTAGCAGGTCGGAAAGAATTAATAGAGTCATAAGCAAACTCGGCTTCATACACAAGTGTTGAATTTCCATTATGCAGATCGCCACGTCCTCTCTCTCGATTGAAGCGCGACCTACGTTGATGGATGAAGGTTTAGAAGTTGACTCCTTCGCTAGAGGTTAAAGTTCAAAATCGAAGCTGCAAGCCAAACGGCAATGTTGTGTAACTCGCTCACACTGGCTAAAACGATGGAGAAAAAAGAGGAAAAAAGTACTCTAAATCTTAAGCAGGAGAAAAATATCAGTTTAAAGCCTGAGAGGGTTATAAACGTTTTGTAATTTTAATGCTTGTTTTTAAAAGTGTCTAATGAGCCAAAAATTAGTTCATTCGTTCAACTTAACTTGCGCTTTGATTTTAAATGTTTATCAAATACTGCAAGAAACTTGAAAAAGACAGCAACCATGTATCTAGCAACTTCCAATGAAATAAAATAAGTGGAAATTAAATAAATTAATTTATATCGTAAAGGAAGGTGGCGTTTTTTGAGCGACAACCTTCTAAACACAGAAGACACTTGAAAGATAGATAATAATTTTCTCTCCTCAAATATTGTCCATTCTTAATTTAACGATGGAAATGATATTAATACTTGGTTTGGATTTTCTCCTAATTTTCATACATTTAATTATTATTTTTTTTTTGTATATATGTTCCTTCTTTGTTGATTGGTGATACCCCTTTTTAAACACTGCAAATTCACTGCAAAAGCTGTGATACCTTGCACTGAAATTCCCAGTCTAAAAGCATGTTGTGATATAGTTTTAATACGAGCTCAATCTGTTTTTCATACCACTTATCTGTTAAAACTAGTTGATGAGACTTTTTATTTTATTCTTGATTGAAAAGGAGATAGAGAGAGAGCAAATAAGAGAGGGAAAGAGAGATAGAAAGATTGACAGAGAGGGAGGGAAAGAGAGGGAAAGAATGAGAGAGATAGAGGCAGAGAGAAGGGAAGAATGTGTGTGTGTGTGTGTGAGAGAGAGGGAGGGAAAGAGAGGGAAAGAATGGGAGAGAAAGAGAGGCAGAGAGAGAGAGAGGCGAAGAATGTGTGTGTGTGTGTGTGTGAGAGAGAGAGAGAGAGAGAGAGAGAGAGAGAGAGAGAGAGAGAGAGAGAGAGAGGTGTAAGAACCTTTTCTGCTGTGATTTCCAGTCCGCATCGCCAACATCATCAGAGCAAGAGAAATTATGTATTGCAATATTCGAACTGTTTGTTTGAGAATCTTAGTTTTGGTAGCAAAGCTATTATCATGACCTCTATTATGTGCAGATTGAATTAGAAGAAAATAATTGCATCGATTTCTAAAATATTTTATTCAAACTATCTAAAATTTTGGTTTGCTTTTTTTTCTTTACCACTTGAGACACTTCATAATACCAAACTGGCCTAACAAAACGTAAATTTTTCATAATTGTAAAAATTATCAAAATAATAGCTTGAATCTACAGATCCTCCAGGAAAAAGAATATTCAGTTTACTTGTAGCCGACGCTTGTGTACTGGTGGCTTCCGATCAGACTAAAACCAAGAAATAAATTACTCTAAAGTCCTGGTGAGTCAGGCTTTAAGCGTCTCTGAAACTGCTAGAACTGCCAACTCAGACATTACTGTTATAATCAATGACCAATAGGTCCGACACTTTTTATAGTGATCGTGGGCAAAACGATACCGCGAAACTGAATACTGCTATCTATAGCTCGATACTCTTAGAGTTACTATGGATATCTGCAGCATCGAATATTTGATAAAAAGAGAAATAGAGTTGTCCGTGTGAATCATTCAATGGAACCGTTTTAGTTGCCCCACCACTGTTTACGACCAATCTGCTTTAGTAGCGAGGGAATTGTCAAATAAACGTGGTTTTTTTTTTCTTTTGCAGGGTTGTTTGTTTGACTGAATGTTTGATATAGCTCACCCACAACAAATTGATCCTCATGTGTTTGTGAAACCATTATGAAAAAAAAAAAAAAGAAAGTACAGGCAAGCAATTCAAAGTGAATGGTTAGTGCATACTTCATGTTATGGTTTTTTTGTTTTTGTTTTTGTTTTGGTCTTTATTATTGTTTTTCATAATAAGACGGCTTTCTCGTTTTTTTCCTTAGATTTTTTTTTTAGATTTTTTTTAGGTAGGCAAAACAGTACATACTTTTAAAGAGTAGAGCGCAGATATAATCTATTCTATCGTTTGAATAAAAACAATGTAGTAAGCGAGATGGAACTCAAAACGGTTTTTTGTTTCTTTTTTTTTTTTTTTTGATGCATCACATTGTTAGTGTTAATTCTGAACTCCAGCTAAAGTCTAGAGATGATATGGATAGAGAAATAATATACAGTGTTGTCAAAACTGTTCATAACAACCTCAGTATGCCTGTTAGATGTTCATTTTTCTGTTGATATTGGAGACAAATCCACCTACAATTTCCTAAACTCATCCATCTAAGTAATTAAAGATATAAGTTGGTTAACGAAATAATCGGTCTTTTCTTTTAATTTTGGGTGGGTTTTTTTTTCTTCATTTGTTTGTATCTTTGTCTGAAGATTCGATCTGTTTCTTACATTTCGGTCACAATGAAATCTATTCTGGTCTTTTCTAATTCATCGAACTGACTCCCATCGCATCACTCGAAGCCGTTAAAAAGTTGATGTTTGATACCTGTAAATTGATGTTTCAACCCCGTTAAGTTGATGTTTTATACCTGTAAAGTTTATGTTTTATACAGGTAAAGTTGATGTGTTATACCGGCAAAGTTGATGTTTTGTACCGCTAAAGTGGATGTTTCATACCTGTAAATTGATGTTTCAACCCCGTTAAGTTGATGTTTTATACCTGTAAAGTTTATGTTTTATACCGGTAAAGTTGATGCTTTATACCTATAAATTGATGTTTCAAACCCGTAAAGCTGATGTTTTATACCAGTGAAGCTGATGTTTTATACAGGTAAAGTTGATGTTTTATACCGCTAAAGTTGATGTTTCATACCTGTAAATTAATGTTTCAAACCCGTAAAGCTGATGTTTTATACCGGTAAAGCTGTTGCTTTATATCAGTAAAGCTGATGTTTTATACCGGTAAAGTTGATACTTTATACCTATAAATTGATGTTTCAAACCCGTGAAGCTGATGTTTTATACAGGTAAAGTTGATGTTTTATACCGCTAAAGTTGATGTTTCATACCTGTAAATTAATGTTTCAAACCCGTAAAGCTGATGTTTTATACTCATATCCAGCAACTGCCGCGAAGTGGAAAATAACCACAAGACTTTACACTTGTCAGGCTGGCTTTTATCTTCAAGGTATTGGTTGAAGGCGGACATACAAAAATTGATAACTAGATAACTAAAAACTCGGAATATTTCGTTTGTTTGTTTGTTCCATTGATTGTTTAACAAAGCCATATAGAGGTGGAAGGAGGCCCTTTCTGACAAGAAAAATTAGAAACGGAAAAAATCAGACCACCAAAAGTGGAAATCACAACAGACGCTCTAAAGTGATTGCCACCAGCGTTTTTCATTAGTGACATAAACAAGTTTAAGAGAGACCAGAGTAATGAGGTATCACGAGCAAGATTGTCAGGCCGCTGGTCAATTATCCAGGTTGTTATTGTCTGGGGACAGCGAGTGACGTACATTCTGTCCGCCAACTCGCCAATGTGCAGGCTGAGGAGTGGTACGACTTAACGCTCGACAGAAAGCGACGCTTTTATTCTTTTTTCTCTTTTTATTCTGGTCTTCTTTTGGCACTTCTTTTCCTCTCTATAAGATCCTAAAGTTTTTGTTGTCTTTTCCTTGCAGCTGTTTTTATAATAATTGTTGTAGTTTTTAATTTTTAAGTCATCTGTTTTTATCATTAAAGAAGTTATGCGAAAGAATTAAGTTGAATCAGATTAAATATTATTCTATATTCACATTTTTTTTTTTTTTGCTTTTATAGATTGTGCTGAAATATGACAATCCACGACTGTATATAGCAGACCTAACAAACTCTCACTAGGATAGAAGGACAGTCCACACAAGATATTAACCGGTACGAGTTTTATTAAAGTGTGCGTTCTGACTTGAACAAGGCGTCATGAATCAACGTAAGCAGGGCTAAAACGAACCAATGATTCAAAGAGTTTGTCTGAGGGAAAAAAACTCGAAAGTCTGTACTTGTAGCCTTATTGTTCTAAAACTGTGCCGGTATAGTAAGAGAAAGTCAAGAGTTTGCGAGCCTGTACTTATAGCCTTATTGTTCTAAAACTGTACGGGTACAGTCTGAAGAGAAAAAAAATATTGAGTCTGTACTTGTTGCCTTATTGTTCTAAAACTGTGCCGGTATAGTAAGAGAAAGTCAAAAGTTTGCGAGCCTGTACTTATAGCCTCATTGTTCTAAAACTGTGCCGGTATAGTAAGAGAAAGTCAAAAGTTTGCGAGCCTGTACTTATAGCCTCATTGTTCTAAAACTGTGCCGGTATAGTCAAGGAAAATCTCTCTGTACTTATAGCCTTATTGTTCTAAAACTGTGCCGGTATAGTCAAGGAAAATCTCTATGTACTTATAGCCTTATTGTTCTAAAACTGTGCCGGTATAGTCAAGGAAAATCTCTCTGTACTTATAGCCTTGTTATTTTAAAACTGTGCCGGTATAGTCAAGGAAAATCTCTCTGTACTTATAGCCTTGCTATTTTAAAACTGTGCCGGTATAGTCAAGGAAAATCTCTCTGTACTTATAGCCTTATTGTTCTAAAACTGTGCCGGTATAGTCAAGGAAAATCTCTCTGTACTTATAGCCTTGCTATTTTAAAACTGTGCCGGTATAGTCAAGGAAAATCTCTCTGTACTTATAGCCTTGTTATTTTAAAACTGTGCCGGTATAGTCAAGGAAAATCTCTCTGTACTTATAGCCTTGCTATTTTAAAACTGTGCCGGTATAGTCAAGGAAAATCTCTCTGTACTTATAGCCTTGCTATTTTAAAACTGTGCCGGTATAGTCAAGGAAAATCTCTCTGTACTTATAGCCTTGCTATTTTAAAACTGTGCCGGTATAGTCAAGGAAAATCTCTCTGTACTTATAGCCTTGCTATTTTAAAACTGTGCCGGTATAGTCAAGGAAAATCTCTCTGTACTTATAGCCTTATTGTTCTAAAACTGTGCCGGTATAGTCAAGGAAAATCTCTCTGTACTTATAGCCTTATTGTTCTAAAACTGTGCCGGTATAGTCAAGGAAAATCTCTCTGTACTTATAGCCTTGCTATTTTAAAACTGTGCCGGTATTGTAAGAAAAGAAAATCTGACAGACAGTACCGAGATACTATACTGCTTTAAATCTCTGCAGGCAGAGAAAGCAAAGATTCTATCAGCGAAACTTTGCTCTTTCTTTTTTGTGTGGCGGTAATAGAAATGGTACCGAGCCGACAGATAGACAATATTGAAAATGCGGATCAATGTATAAAGAGAGGAGATTAAAGCTACTTGGAAACAATAGAAAAGCATCAAATTAGATAGCAAGTTACAGACTGGGGCACACCTTTACATATTTATCTCTCATCGAATTCACCCTGGTAGAGACCAAAAGTGGAATTAAAAACCAGATTTAGGTCAACTACTTCAGCAGACCTAGCAGGGATCATCAAGTACAAGCAAAATAGTCGAGGTTGGTCAAACAAACTGCAATCAATATCCATTTAGCACATTAACCGGTGTGAAAGGACAACTTGATTGCACCTTCTGATATAACCTACCCATCTCACAGCAAATTCGGTTGGTTTTTTTTGTACCAGAGCTTCAACACATTTAGAGGACATAGAGCAATGAGTACAAGTGATCCTGACCTTCATGCAGGCACCATGAGGCTCAACATGGCATAGCTTGTATGCTGAGAGTCCAAACCCATCACATACAGGTAAAGGACTAAGGCTGTACATCATTGGTTTTTTGCAAAAAAATTCATTGCACGTGTTATATCTGTTACTTCCAGATCATTGTTTCCATACTTGGTGTCGGTTCCGATTGCGACGGGTGTGAAATTTGATGTGAAACATCCACAATAATGGAAAATTAGGCGCTTTCCCTTATTAACCAAACCTAATGGGGACCGAGAATGCTGAAGAAATAGCGCTTCAAGACTAACGTTAAAATGATGGTAATTTATTACCTAAAAAAAATTTGATGTTATTAGGATAATTGTATCAATTACCACACACCCTTCCCCATAAAAACTGTAATAAATCTTACAAAACATAAACCATTACAAAAGGCCCAAACTATTTCTACGCAGCCGTAACATTACAAAGGTCACGAATACCCCACTACACCAGCGCTATTATATAGGCCATGATTGCCACAAATCATCTTAATGAAAAGTGCTATGTATTCAAGTGTAAAGTGGCAGTGTACCTAGTCGTCAAGGCAAACAGTCGGCGTAGAATCCCGTCATTTTCAGCCACAGTATTTCCTGACTTATTGTCAACTTTAAATTATTAATAAGAAAGCTAATTGGTATCGAAAACAGAATTACGAGCTTTGAAATATTCATGAGACTTCCAGTCCTCACGGCAGATAAAACATCACGATAATTAGAGTGACCTATAGCAGCGGTTACAGGTCATGACCTGACACATTTACGCCATGCCCCTATCCACAACTATGTCAATCGCATGTCAAAACCATTT
>JAWDGP010002695.1:85000-102500 GCA_033675545.1 Elysia crispata | reverse complement strand
TGAAATCTTTATTGACACTGAAAGAGCTAAAACTGCATTCAGAGGATGAGGTAATTGAATGCGCGTTGAAGTGGGCTGTGAATAACCAAGTTTCTGCCAGCCAAGAAGAGACTACAGAGCAAGATACGTCTGACTCAGAAAGCGCGACCTCCGCGTCTATTCTTGCTGACGTTCTCGAATGCTCTAGGTACCTGCTCATCACTGAAGGCTGTCTGCATGGAACTTTGGCGACGAACCCTCTGGTTAAGTCTGATCCCAGGTGCCAATCCATTTTGGAGAAGATCTCGTGTTACCAGGCCCTTCCCCACCTGCATCAGACCTGGTGTCCACCTGCTGCGGTACACAGAGAGAACAGCGGTATGGCCAATGTCTTGGTGGTGTGTCAGTTCAGCAATCCTGGTCAGTTGCAAGCGTTAGATCTCAGTGACATGACCTGGAAGCAAATCACACTTTACAATACCGATACAGTAGAGTTTGACTCTCCGAATGCAAATGTTCTGTGTCACAAATCGGAAATTTATGTACTGTATAACAACCAACTAAACAAGCATTTTCCTAAATTTGAGAAAGGGCAATTCATTCCATTTTCTAATGGTATCATCCGTGTTGCATATGATTCATTGTACGTGTACTCAAAAGATGAGGAGGGAAACCAGCAGATCGCTAGAGCAAAATGGTTCAACTTTCCAGCAATCTTCAGCAATGGCAAACGTGAGTACAAAGACTTAGGTTGCTTTGGTGAGGGAAGCATTCACGGGAAAAAGATTGCAGATGTTATCTATATCGGCACGACAGAGGTAATTTTCTGTGTGGGTGATGTAGGTAGCTACACTATTATAACCGCCGATGAAACCTACAAACAATACTACACATATCCAAACCAGTTGGGCTCTTCCTCTCGACTCGTGACCTTTAGAAACGACAAAGATGCCTTCGTGTTGCAAGAGAACGGTCGTCTCTGGCGACTCCAGGTGGATGACGTGCTTGATGTCAAGATAACACAGGAGCTTGTCCTCTGGTACGGCGAGGTGTCCCTCAACGGAGCCGTGCTCTACAATGACCAGCTGGTGATCGTTGGGAATTTTCTAAGTCAATCAGAGGTTCTCACTACGGTAGATCGTTCTCTTCCTGGTGTATTTCTCGGCGTGATGATAATAAAAAGTTGCTGTACTGGTGACAACGGTTGGCCAAACATTACGCTTGCTGAGCTGCCCAAAAACGTGCTGGAGAGAATGATTGACCAATAAGAGTGGCCTTTCGGTATTAAGATGGAGATGCCTCGATTTATCCCCTCTCTTTCCATTTTAACAAGCTTGACTAGAATCTTCTGTTTTATATTCAGTACTTTTGTGAATCTTTTTATTTCAAAGCACTTTGCCCTTCCTCCTTGAGTTTTGCAGTCCTTAAAGTTTTATCTTGTTTACATTTTTGCAAATACTGAACACTACTAAGACAATCATTGTACATTAGTTATATTCGTAATAACAGGAAACTTTTATCTTTCAGCAAAGGCATTCAAGGATATTTACAACACATCGTGCTTATTGATGGTTTTATTATAAAAACAGTGGAGAGGACTTAGTATTTTAAGTTATAGCTTTACGGGGAAAAAGAAAATAATATGCACGTTTTTATTAAGAGTAGGTGAAAAATTGTAAACGTACCACATACACGAAACCTTTCGTCTTAAATATTTTAACAATGGAGATTTCGAAAACACCAGACCATTTTCTACTGTTTTTGTTCAGGAGTTGAGAAAGAGGACAACAAATGATGTTGCACTGGGTTTATCCAGACGTTATCTACACTGAATTGTCTGAAGCCTCTTGAAATGTCCCGATCCTAGATGGAAGGCAGACTTGTGACAATGGTTTTTATCTCCAGGTTTCTTTGTTAAAATTTTCACATTTTTGGGATCTCTGATAATGATCCTTTCTATGGGTCTTTGACAATGCTCCATTCTATTGTCTCTAACAGTGTTCCATTCTATTGTCTCTAACAATGCTCCATTCTATTGTCTCTAACAATAATCCATTCTATTGTCTCTAACAATGTTCCATTCTATTGTCTCTAACAATGCTCCATTCTATTGTCTCTAACAATGCTCCATTCTATTGTCTCTAACAATGTTCCATTCTATTGTCTCTAACAATGTTCCATTCTATTGTCTCTAACAATAATCCATTCTATTGTCTCTAACAATGCTCCATTCTATTGTCTCTAACAATGTTCCATTCTATAGATTTCTAGGAATGTTCCATTCTATGGGTCTCTAACAATGCTCCATTCTATGGGTCTCTTACAATGCGCCATTCTATAGATTTCTAGGAATGTTCCATTCTATGGGTCTCTATCAATGCTCCATTCTATGGAGTCTGGCAATATTCTATTTTGCTGATCTCTGACAATGCTTCATTCTATATCTCTTTGAAAATTTTTCATTCTATAGATCTCTGAGAATGTTTCATTCTATGGTCTCTGACAATGTTCCATTCTATAGATCTCTGAGAATGTTTCATTCTATGGTCTCTGACAATGTTCCATTCTATAGATCTCTGAGAATGTTTTATTCTATGGTCTCTGACAATGTTCCATTCTATAGATCTCATTTTTCTTCTTTTTTTCTGCTTTTCTTATCTTACCTCGGTGTTCACTTTCTCTTACTATTGACTTTTCATGCCCTGCAATAAATCCAAATTTCATACGCGTATATTCTTTCCTTTCTTGGTCTTTCTTGTTGGGTTTTCGAATTTTTAAGATTTTATCTAGTAAACTTTTTTTTTAAATGTTGAAAATTCTTTTTGATTATTACAGTGTAGAAAATGGAATTTATTTATGTGCATGTGGATTTTTGTAATTTTTAATGTAGGATTTTCGTTCTCATTTATCCGAGGTCATTTACGCATTTGTCATAAGTTGAGTGTATATCATCATATATATTTTAGTGGGGATGAACAATAAATAAGACTAACTTTATTGACCCATTTTACTTGTTAGGTAACATCAGTAATTGTTTAAATGTGTCCAAAAGTTTATCGTCATGAGGCAGAGAAGTGATGCAATTGTGAAGGAAATAGTCAACCCTATTCATTGTGTCGTCATTTATAAAAACATAGAATGTTATTTTCATACATTTTTAAAAGTAGCTTAGTTTCACAGATACTTTAACTATCAAGTGAATTGTAAACATGTACAACATCTGGATCACTCTGTCAGTCTGGCAAAATAATGCGTCAGAGAGACGATCCTCACAATGGGAATTTATCTAGGTCACTGTATCAAGCCGATAGGTAAGGCCGTCAAATTTTAGGCCTTAAGCCCCCTACGCGGTGTAAAATTACACTGAAATGGCACCAAGCATTCTTCCCGACAAGACACAGCTAAAGTCAAGCAAAAACGTTAATTGTATCTGTGGGAACAGAAGATTTTTGGGCTTTAGGGACAGATCAATGAAAAGCCCTCTTACTTGCTTCTTGCTTACAGGAGCGCCATGCTTGTTAGAAAGATTGCAGTAAATATAGTAAAATAGTTCGACCAATTACTTTGCAAGAGCAAGAAGCGTACGTTGGCGCCTTATATCGCGTCAAAGGATTGCTGGGGATATCATGTTGTTTAGATCCATAAATTAAACGTAAGAACAATTAAGACATCGAGGTCTAGATATAGCTCGCAGTGTTCGATTGGTGATGATGATTACCATTCTTATATATCTGCTTTTATATAGGTGAGACAGACTGTGGTCGCATACAATGTACTAAAGGAAGACAGAGTGTGGTTGCATACAATGTATTAAGGTGAGACAGTGTGTGGTCGTGTACAGTGTTCTAAGGTGACACATAGTGTGGTTGATAGTGTATAGTGTACTAAGGAGAGACAGTGTGATCGTGTACAGAGCACTAAGGAGAGACAGTGTGATCGTGTACAGAGTACTAAGGAGAGACAGTGTGATCGTGTACAGAGTACTAAGGAGAGACAGTGTGATCGTGTACAGAGTACTAAGGAGAGACAGTCTGATCGTGTACAGAGTACTAAGGAGAGACAGTGTGATCGTGTACAGTGTACTAAGGAGAGACAGTGTGATCGTGTACAGAGTACTAAGGAGAGACAGTGTGATCGTGTACAGAGTACTAAGGAGAGACAGTGTGATCGTGTACAGAGTACTAAGGAGAGACAGTATGATCGTGTACAGTGTACTAAGGAGAGACAGTATGATCGTGTACAGTGTACTAAGGAGAGACAGTATGATCGTGTACAGAGTACTAAGGAGAGACAGTGTGATCGTGTACAGAGTACTAAGGAGAGACAGTGTGATCGTGTACAGAGTACTAAGGAGAGACAGTGTGATCGTGTACAGAGTACTAAGGAGAGACAGTGTGATCGTGTATAGTGTACTAAGGAGAGACAGTATGATCGTGTACAGTGTACTAAGGAGAGACAGTATGATCGTGTACAGTGTACTAAGGAGAGACAGTATGATCGTGTACAGTGTACTAAGGAGAGACAGTATGATCGTGTATAGTGTACTAAGGAGAGACAGTGTGATCGTGTACAGTGTACTAAGGAGAGACAGTATGATCGTGTATAGTGTACTAAGGAGAAACAGTGTGATCGTGTACAGAGTACTAAGGAGAGACAGTATGATCGTGTACAGTGTACTAAGGAGAGACAGTATGATCGTGTACAGTGTACTAAGGAGAGACAGTGTGATCGTGTACAGAGTACTAAGGAGAGACAGTATGATCGTGTACAGTGTACTAAGGAGAGACAGTGTGATCGTGTATAGTATACTAAGGAGAGACAGTGTGATCGTGTACAGAGTACTAAGGAGAGACAGTATGATCGTGTACAGAGTACTAAGGAGAGACAGTGTGATCGTGTACAGTATACTAAGGAGAGACAGTGTGATCGTGTACAGAGTACTAAGGAGAGACAGTGTGATCGTGTACAGAGTACTAAGGAGAGACAGTGTGATCGTGTACAGAGTACTAAGGAGAGACAGTGTGATCGTGTACAGAGTACTAAGGAGAGACAGTGTGATCGTGTACAGAGTACTAAGGAGAGACAGTGTGATCGTGTACAGAGTACTAAGGAGAGACAGTGTGATCGTGTACAGAGTACTAAGGAGAGACAGTGTGATCGTGTACAGAGTACTAAGGAGAGACAGTGTGATCGTGTACAGAGTACTAAGGAGAGACAGTGTGATCGTGTACAGAGTACTAAGGAGAGACAGTGTGATCGTGTACAGAGTACTAAGGAGAGACAGTGTGATCGTGTACAGAGTACTAAGGAGAGACAGTGTGATCGTGTACAGAGTACTAAGGAGAGACAGTGTGATCGTGTACAGAGTACTAAGGAGAGACAGTGTGATCGTGTACAGAGTACTAAGGAGAGACAGTGTGATCGTGTACAGAGTACTAAGGAGAGACAGTGTGATCGTGTACAGAGTACTAAGGAGAGACAGTGTGATCGTGTACAGAGTACTAAGGAGAGTTGTGTGTGATCGTGTACAGAGTACTAAGGAGAGACAGTATGATCGTGTACAGAGTACTAAGGAGAGACAGTGTGATCGTGTACAGAGTACTAAGGAGAGACAGTGTGATCGTGTACAGAGTACTAAGGAGAGACAGTGTGATCGTGTACAGAGTACTAAGGAGAGACAGTATGATCGTGTACAGAGTACTAAGGAGAGACAGTGTGATCGTGTACAGAGTACTAAGGAGAGACAGTGTGATCGTGTACAGAGTACTAAGGAGAGACAGTGTGATCGTGTACAGTATACTAAGGAGAGACAGTGTGATCGTGTACAGAGTACTAAGGAGAGACAGTGTGATCGTGTACAGAGTACTAAGGAGAGACAGTGTGATCGTGTACAGAGTACTAAGGAGAGACAGTGTGATCGTGTACAGAGTACTAAGGAGAGACAGTGTGATCGTGTACAGAGTACTAAGGAGAGACAGTGTGATCGTGTACAGTATACTAAGGAGAGACAGTATACAGGGAGTGTGATCGTGTACAGTGTACTAAGGAGAGACAGTGTGATTGTGTACAGTGTACTTAAGGAGAGACAGTGATCGTGTACAGAGTACTAAGGAGAGACAGTATGATCGTGTACAGTGTACTAAGGAGAGACAGTGTGATCGTGTATAGTGTACTAAGGAGAGACAGTGTGATCGTGTACAGAGTACTAAGGAGAGACAGTGTGATCGTGTACAGAGTACTAAGGAGAGACAGTGTGATCGTGTACAGAGTACTAAGGAGAGACAGTGTGATCGTGTACAGAGTACTAAGGAGAGACAGTGTGATCGTGTACAGAGTACTAAGGAGAGACAGTGTGATCGTGTACAGAGTACTAAGGAGAGACAGTGTGATCGTGTATAGAGTACTAAGGAGAGACAGTGTGATCGTGTACAGAGTACTAAGGAGAGACAGTGTGATCGTGTACAGAGTACTAAGGAGAGACAGTGTGATCGTGTACAGAGTACTAAGGAGAGACAGTGTGATCGTGTACAGAGTACTAAGGAGAGACAGTGTGATCGTGTACAGAGTACTAAGGGAGAGACAGTGTGATCGTGTACAGGATCGTGTACAGAGTACTAAGGAGAGACAGTGTGATCGTGTACAGTGTACTAAGGAGAGACAGTGTGATCGTGTACAGAGTACTAAGGAGAGACAGTGTGATCGTGTACAGAGTACTAAGGAGAGACAGTGTGATCGTGTACAGAGTACTAAGGAGAGACAGTGTGATCGTGTACAGAGTACTAAGGAGAGACAGTGTGATCGTGTACAGAGTACTAAGGAGAGACAGTGTGATCGTGTACAGAGTACTAAGGAGAGACAGTGTGATCGTGTACAGAGTACTAAGGAGAGACAGTGTGATCGTGTACAGAGTACTAAGGAGAGACAGTGTGATCGTGTACAGAGTACTAAGGAGAGACAGTGTGATCGTGTACAGAGTACTAAGGAGAGACAGTGTGATCGTGTACAGAGTACTAAGGAGAGACAGTGTGATCGTGTACAGAGTACTAAGGAGAGACAGTGTGATCGTGTACAGAGTACTAAGGAGAGACAGTGTGATCGTGTACAGAGTACTAAGGAGAGACAGTGTGATCGTGTACAGAGTACTAAGGAGAGACAGTGTGATCGTGTACAGTGTACTAAGGAGAGACAGTGTGATCGTGTACAGAGTACTAAGGAGAGACAGTGTGATCGTGTACAGAGTACTAAGGAGAGACAGTGTGATCGTGTACAGAGTACTAAGGAGAGACAGTGTGATCGTGTACAGAGTACTAAGGAGAGACAGTGTGATCGTGTACAGAGTACTAAGGAGAGACAGTATGATCGTGTACAGTGTACTAAGGAGAGACAGTATGATGTGTACAGAGTACTAAGGAGAGACAGTGTGATCGTGTACAGAGTACTAAGGAGAGACAGTGTGATCGTGTACAGAGTACTAAGGAGAGACAGTGTGATCGTGTACAGAGTACTAAGGAGAGACAGTGTGATTGTGTACAGTGTACTAAGGTGAGACAGTGTGATCGTGTACAGTGTACTAAGGAGAGACAGTATGATCGTGTACAGTGTACTAAGGAGAGACAGTGTGATCGTGTAAAGTGTACTAAGGAGAGACAGTGTGATCGTGTACAGTGTACTAAGGGGAGACAGTGTGATCGTGTACAGAGTACTAAGGGGAGACAGTGTGATCGTGTACAGTGTACTAAGGAGAGACAGTGTGATCGTGTACAGAGTACTAAGGAGAGACAGTGTGATCGTGTACAGAGTACTAAGGAGAGACAGTGTGATCGTGTACAGAGTACTAAGGAGAGACAGTGTGATCGTGTACAGTGTACTAAGGAGAGACAGTGTGATCGTGTACAGTGTACTAAGGAGAGACAGTGTGATCGTGTACAGTGTACTAAGGAGAGACAGTGTGATCGTGTACAGTGTACTAAGGAGAGACAGTGTGATCGTGTACAGTGTACTAAGGAGAGACAGTGTGATCGTGTACAGAGTACTAAGGAGAGACAGTGTGATCGTGTACAGAGTACTAAGGAGAGACAGTGTGATCGTGTACAGAGTACTAAGGAGAGACAGTGTGATCGTGTACAGAGTACTAAGGAGAGACAGTGTGATCGTGTACAGAGTACTAAGGAGAGACAGTGTGATCGTGTACAGAGTACTAAGGAGAGACAGTGCATAGACTTGTGTACAGAGTACTAGAGAACGTGTGGTCTTGTACGTTAGGGTCGAGGCACAGCAGAGCCGTGATCGTGTAACGCCCAGCCAGTAACAGCCAGTCATCACTTGATAGGACAGTCTACTTCCGTTTGCAAAAGCAGACGCGGGTCGGACCCCCAAGCCAGCACGGTATGTGCCGTATGTTATAGCGCGCGACACCCTGTGTATAACAGCCCTGCCATAAAACTTGGCCTGGGTCGGCCCGGGCGCCATCTTGTATCGCTCCTCGATTCAGAACTTTATACTCAAATAAAAAAAAAAAATGCCAGACTATAAATGCAAAAAGTCATTACATTTTGCTATTACTAAAACTTGTTCTAAATAAAAAAATGATTATGAATCTAAGCTTAGTACTTGAAAAACAAGTAAATTCGATCAGGCGTGGAACTCGCAGTACTCATCTGTCTTGGCCGCTGACCTAGATCTAGCTAGCGGTCATCAGTGTTCACGTGACGAGCGGTCAGGCGCTAGAGTCGATCTACCTTGACCTTTGATCCCAACATAACAAGTATCGGCTCACCATGTAGGTTGAGTGCGCATATCAGAATTCAAATGGTGACTGGCTGTTACGGGCTGTCCGTTACAGTACGGCCCTGGTCTGCGCGTAGCCTTAGTTAAAGGGAGGTGTGGCCGTTACTAAAATTCTTTCCCTTTTGCTTTGTTTTTTTCGCCCCTGAGCTAATTCGTAATACGATATGTTAACCAATGTAAGATTATTATCAGTTTGTTACAGTGCTTTTTTAGTTTTACAACTTGTCCCACGGTGCACCAGAATAAAAAAATTACACAATTTTATGTATTTCGGTGTTTTATTTTTATTATTTATTTTTTTTTTACGTTTTTTTCTAAAAAAAAAAAAAAAAAATGTTGATACTGAGTCAGATTTTGGCTTCGGGGCACATTATCAGATTAAGAGAATCAACTCTTCATACAGGATGAGGGCGGAAAAAGAGGGGGGGGGGGAGGTTGTGAAAGAGGTGAAATCATGACCCAAGTAAACTTTAGGTTATCTATGAGATCGTTAGCTGCATGGTTTATTTTATTTGTTCGATTGTTTGTCGACAAACTTACATTAAAAACGGCATCTATAAAAATTAATAGAAGAAAACAAAAACTTAAAAACCGCCATCTCTCTTTTTGTTAAATAAATAATCATCATTTTCAAAATGAACTTATTTCACAAAAAAAAGTAGACTGATCGTTCAGAAAGAAAATGAATCACCTTCCTAAAAATGAATATAATTGTTCCCCTGCTTCAAAACAGAGGGCCAATACTACAATAGGAATTAACGTTTCTCACTTTTTGTTAGAATAGTATCGTTCATTGGTTACTTCTAATTTATTGGTTTAATGTTGTAATATTTTATGAACAATTTGCGCCACCATTATCATCATCATCAACCGCATCGCCCTCTTCCTCTTCCTCTTCATCGACATCTCGATGAGCAGCACCACCATCATCATCATCATCATCATCATCCTAACTATTGTTTTAATCTTCGCTAGCGTAGTTGTTATCTAGTAATGAAAACAATCCTCATCACCATTCTTATCATCTACATAATATTCAAACACATTCTATCTAAAATAAAAGCCATTAAAAAGTTGAACACACTCTTTCTAACATAAAACAATTCTATGTTAAGATCCATCTCAGCGCTTATTAGGAGGTTTTGAAATCTTGCGGAAAAGCCGGTTGAATTGGTCGGTAAGCGCCCATTCAATTAAACAAACAAGATAAATAAGATTTAAAAGTGATCTAGGAATAGATTATGGTCTTGCAATATTAGCTAATCAATTTCTTTTTAAGTTTTCGAATTGGTTAGTCAAAGAAATTTATGAGACTTAAGGTTCACAAAACACATTTCTTATGATGGGTGAAGGTAGATACAAAACTATAGAATCACCCACTCTCTAAACTTTTAAAACATACCACTTTCTCCTCAACTTTGTTATACGACCACACTGTTGTAACTAAAGTATAAGCCCCAAATTTCTAAAACACCCATGTCTCGCTCACACTCTTCTAACTATAAGCCCCAAATTTCTAAAACACCCATGTCTCGCTCACACTCTTCTAATTATAAGCCCCAAATTTCTAAAACACCCTTGTCTCTCTCACACTCTTCTAACTATAAGCCCCAAATTTCTAAAACACTCATGTCTCGCTCAAACTCTTCTAATTATAAGCCCCAAATTTCTAAAACACTTATGCATCGCTCACACTCTTCCTGATGTTAATATATATTGCTCTCTGTGGCCTTATTGCAGCATCTGCATCTTTTTAGCTTTGCTCCACGAACACATTCTCTGAAAGGTTTTTCCCAAAGTAAACATGAATATCCGACAACAAACTTTCAACTCTCTCTTAAACTTGTTGTGCTGACCATACCCTAATATTTTTTAGACCATTACACTTTCCAAAACTTTATTATCATGCTCTTTAAAGCTTTCTTACACGACCACACGTTCCAACATTTTCTTACTTAAACATTTGTTCCAAAAAGTTCTTTCAAGATCACCCACTCCAACACATTCCAACACGACAATCCTCTCCAAAACTTTCCAACACGCCCACCCTCTCCAAAAATTTCCAACACTACAACCCTCTCCAATACTTTCCAACACGATCACCCTCTCCAATACTTTCCAACACGACCACCCTCTCCAATACTTTCCAACATGACCACCCTCTCCAATACTTTCTAACAGAACCACCCTCTCCAATACTTTCCAACACTACAATCCTCTCCAATGCTTTCCAACACGACCACACTCGCCAATACTTTCTAACACGACCACACTCTCCAATATTTTCCAACACTACAACCCTCTCCAATACTTTCCAACATTACAACCCTCTCCAATACTTTCCAACACTACAACCCTCTCCAATACTTTCCAACACTACAACCCTCTCCAATACTTTCCAACACTACAACCCTCTCCAATATTTTCCAACATTACAACCCTCTCCAATACTTTCCAACATTACAACCCTCTCCAATATTTTCCAACACTACAACCCTCTCCAATACTTTCCAACACTACAACCCTCTCCAATACTTTCCAACACTACAACCCTCTCCAATACTTTCCAACACTACAACCCTCTCCAATACTTTCCAACACTACAACCCTCTCCAATACTTTCCAACATTACAACCCTCTCCAATACTTTCCAACACTACAACCCTCTCCAATACTTTCCAACACTACAACCCTCTCCAATACTTTCCAACACTACAACCCTCTCCAATACTTTCCAACACTACAACCCTCTCCAATACTTTCCAACACTACAACCCTCTCCAATACTTTCCAACACTACAACCCTCTCCAATACTTTCCAACACTACAACCCTCTCCAATACTTTCCAACACTACAACCCTCTCCAATACTTTCCAACACTACAACCCTCTCCAATATTTTCCAACATTACAACCCTCTCCAATACTTTCCAACACTACAACCCTCTCCAATACTTTCCAACACTACAACCCTCTCCAATACTTTCCAACACTACAACCCTCTCCAATACTTTCCAACATTACAACCCTCTCCAATACTTTCCAACACTACAACCCTCTCCAATACTTTCCAACATTACAACCCTCTCCAATACTTTCCAACACTACAACCCTCTCCAATACTTTCCAACATTACAACCCTCTCCAATACTTTCCAACACTACAACCTTCTCCAATATTTTCCAACACTACAACCCTCTCCAATACTTTCCAACACTACAACCCTCTCCAATACTTTCCAACACTACAACCCTCTCCAATACTTTCCAACACGACCACCCTCTTCAATACTTTTTAACACGACCACCCTCTTATATACTTCCCAACACGACCACTCTCTCCAAAACTTTCCAACACGACTACCCTCACCAAAACTTTCCAACACGACCACTCTCTGAAATCTTTTCAACGCGACCATCTCTCGAAAACTTTCGAACATGACCACCCTCTCCAACACTTTCCAACACGACCACCCTCTTCACAACTTTTCAACACGACCACCCTCTCCAAAGCTTTCCAACACGACCACTCTCTCCAAAGCTTTCCAACACGATCACCCTCTCTAGAATTTCCAACACGACCACCCTCTTCAAAACTCTCCAACATGACCACCTTCTGGAAACTTTCCAACACGACCACCCTCTACAGAATTTCCAACACGACCACCCTCTCCAGACTTTCCAACATGACCACTCTCTCCAGAATTTTCAACTCGACCACCCTCTCCAGACTTTCCAACACGACCATGTTCTCCAAACTTTCCAACACGACCACCCTCTCCAATACTTTCCAACAGAACCACACTCTCCAATACTTTCCAACAGAACCACACTCTCCAATACTTTCCAACAGAACCACACTCTCCAATACTTTCCAACAGAACCACACTCTCCAATACTTTCCAACACGCCACCCTCTGAAATCTTTCCAACACGACCACCCTCTCCAAACTTTCCAACACGACCACCCTGTCCAAAACTCTATGACACGACTACCCTCTCTATAACTAGGCGACCACTGAAACAATCAAAATACTGTTTGGGCATGAGACTAATCTTCTATAACACATTAATTTTTTGAGGATAGAAAAGAGAATATTGTTTTCCCTTCAATCGGTCCAAAAACTACTTTTTTCTGTGAATTTCAGATATTCTTGACTTAAGCAGCTTTTGTTGATGACCGAAAAGTAAAAAAAAAGTAACGAAATCAGATACAAAAGAGATTACAAAATTTAATTTATTCATTATCTCTTGTTGGATTTACCACGCACTCAAAGTCGTAATTACACGATCACATCCTCTCTCTTAATTCATTGCACGACCACAAGCTCTCTTTTTTTAATGTGATACGATTACATTATATCAAACTCAAGTAAACAAACAAACCCTCTCTAATTTCATGGATAGACCGCACTGTCTCTATCTTTTGTTCCTTCGATTATGCGGTCACTTAACGAGACAAAAAAATCACCTACTGAAGTTTTTCGAAATAGCCATGCTTTCTCTTACTTTAACGCACTGCCAAACTCTCTACTTTCAGTATATGACTACAGTGTTCTGTTCTGTTTTTGCACTCAATCACATTCTGTCTAACTTAAGCACAGACATGTATTTACTAGAAATTTTGCCTTAGGTCATAGTTACTCTCTCAATCTTTTCTTCACGATTGATTAGAATTTTGCGATGCACACACACTGTCTTGAAGCCCCCTCTCAAAGTTTATTACACTACTGCATCACATTGAAGTTTAATATTTATGTATACTCTATCTCTGTCTCTCTCCTAACCGATTTGTGCCTCTATCTCTTTCTGCATTTCTAAGACTCTCTCACTCACTTTCTCTGCGTGTCTCTCTCGCTTTCTTACTTAAAAATTCAACCACACTATCTGGGACATCATTGATTTTTACAACCTGCCAGAATCTTACTTCAAAACAAAAAACAGTAATTTTATTAACTTCAGCTCACGACAACGCTTTGATTTTCTTTACTTGGCCTTAAAGAAACTTTTGTTCACAGTTCTTCTCTCTCGTTCGACAAGAACATGACAAAAATCTCTCAAAATTTTGATACAAGAAGACAAGAAAAAAAAACAATTAATACATACATGTTCTCTTTATCAATACTGAAAACAAACTTATCTTGGCTTCAATAATTAAACAAACTCATTTGATATTTCATATGCAAAACCACCGGCTCTAAAACTTTATTTTAAAAAAATACACAATCTCTACAACGTATTATTTAAAGCCCTTCGACAGTTCTCCGCCCCTCCCATTTGCCCTCAGTTCAACTTTTCATGAACTCACAGAAACTTTTCAGCATCAACTGACTTTACAATTTCGGTTTTTATTGCAAAAAGAGTGAGTAATTCATTCAAAAAAAAAAAAAACAACTAAAAACTTAACAAGCATACTCAATTTATCGTACAGTAATATACAGTCAGAATTTCTCAGCGAAAATTTAAATCTCTTATTTCATGAATGGCTTTAGTTTTTTTTCCACGGAATCAACAGAGTGATATAAAAAACATTTTATTGTACAAAAACGTATAAATCAATCTCACTGCTTATCATCAACACTAAGCTATGAAAAGTCGAAAACCATTTCGTGTTGCAAATCAAAACAAAAGGAGATTATTAAAAAACAATAAGAGGAAATAAAATCTAAGTGCAAGGCAATAATATCTCTATCTTAGATATTCATTCAAACTATATGTTACCTCGGAGCAAGAGCCTATTTCATTCTCTCTAACAATTTGGCTAACAACAAAGTTCCATGTTATTTCCTGACATGATCGCACATTGTTCTACTTCAGTAGCCGACAACACTCTATCCTCTTACAATAAATGACCGCACTCTATTCTCCAACAGAACCCGACTTCACAGAAAGAGCATATTTTATTCTCTCTAACTGTCATACACGATCATAATTATTATAAAATACTTCCTGACGTGACCACAGACTGTTCTACTACAGACCACGACTACATTTTTTTAAGTCAGTACACGACCACACTCTATTCTACTTCAATACACGACAACACGCTTAACTACTTCAATATTCGACAAACTCCCTATTCCACTTCAATACATGACCATAATATATACTACTTCAATATATGAGCACACACCAGTGTACTTCTAAACACGACCACACTTTATTCTACTTCAGAACACGACCACACACTATTTTACTTCAATATAAGACAAACTCCCTATTCTACTTCAATACATGACCATACTTTATACTACTTCAATACATGAGCACACACCATTTCTAGTTCTATACACAAAACCACACTTTACTCTACTTCAGAACACGGCCACACTCTATTTTACTTCTATACACTACCATACTCTATTTCTACTTCAATAGACGACCACACTCTATTCTGCGCCAATACATAACCACACTCTATTTCATTTCAATACACGACCACACTCTATTCTACGCCAATACATAACCACACTCTATTTCACTTCAATACACGACCACACTCTATTCTACATCAATACACGACCACACTCTATTCTACTTCAATACACGACCACACTCTATTCTACATCAATACACGACCACACTCTATTCTACTTCAATACACGACCACACTCTATTCTACATCAATACACGACCACACTCTATTCTACATCAATAGACGACCACACTCTATTCTACTTCAATACACGACCACACTCTATTCTACATCAATACACGACCACACTCTATTCTACTTCAATAGACGACCACACTCTATTCTACATCAATACACGACCACACTCTATTTCACTTCAATACACGACCACACTCTATTCTACGCCAATACATAACCACACTCTATTTCACTTCAATACACGACCACACTCTATTCTACGCCAATACATAACCACACTCTATTTCACTTCAATACACGACCACACTCTATTCTACATCAATAGACGACCACACTCTATTCTACATCAATAAACGACCACACTCTATTCTACATCAATACACGACCACACTCTATTCTACATCAATAGACGACCACACTCTATTCTACTTCAATACACGACCACACTCTATTCTACTTCAATACACGACCACACTCTATTCTACATCAATAGACGACAACACTCTATTTCACTTCAATACACGACCACACTCTATTCTACGCCAATACATAACCACACTCTATTTCACTTCAATACACGACCACACTCTATTCTACATCAATACACGACCACACTCTATTCTACATCAATACACGACCACACTCTATTCTACATCAATAGACGACCACACTCTATTCTACATCAATACACGACCACACTCTATTCTACGCCGATACATAACCACACTCTATTTCACTTCAATACACGACCACACTCTATTCTACATCAATAGACGACCACACTCTATTCTACATCAATACACGACCACACTCTATTCTACATCAATACACGACCACACTCTATTCTACTTCAATACACGACCACACTCTATTCTACATCAATACACGACCACACTCTATTCTACATCAATAGACGACCACACTCTATTCTACATCAATACACGACCACACTCTATTCTACATCAATACACGACCACACTCTATTCTACATCAATACACGACCACACTCTATTCTACATCAATACACGACCACACTCTATTCTACATCAATACACGACCACACTCTATTCTACTTCAATAGACGACCACACTCTATTCTACATCAATACACGACCACACTCTATTCTACTTCAATAGACGACCACACTCTATTCTACATCAATAGACGACCACACCTTATTCTACGTCAATACGTGACCGCACCCTATTTTATATCAATAGAATACCACACTATTTTACTTCAACATATATCTATAGTTGTAAATATATTCATTTTGTTTTTTCATTCTTCCCGTTTCTTTCAAATGCATCTGTGCATGTCTGTCAGTGATGTATCACAGCAAGAGAGGCAATTTGTTTGTCCCCCGACCTGTTAGTCAGACTATCATAGCTTCCACTTGCCTCAATATTTGTATGTTTGTCTCTGTGCTCTTACACTTATTTCCCTGCCTCTCTCTCTGTTTCTCTGTCTCTCTCTCTCTCTCTCTCTCTCTCTCTCTCTCTCTCTCTCTCTCTCTCTCTCTGTCTCTCTCTCTATCTCTCTCTCTGTCTCTCTCTCTCTCTCTCTCTGTCTCTCTCTCTCTCTCTCTCTCTCTCTCTCTGTCTCTCTCTCTCTCTCTCTCTCTCTCTCTGTCTCTCTCTCTGTGTCTCTCTGTATCTCTCTCTCTCTCTGTTTCCTTCTTAATTTCTATTTATTTGTCAATACATCTGTCTAGCTGGAGGCAAAAGGATAACAGCTCTTTTATTTAAGTTTTTGTTTGCTCTAGTTTATTTCTGTTCCTTTTAAAATTCAATTCAACCACCTGCTATCTAGATATTTTTTATTTTATTTTTTTATTCATTCCATCGATTAATGGACTACTCGAAAAACCATGTCATATCCAGCAACATATGTGTGTGCGCGAACGCTGTAGAATAGTCAACACCCTAAAGTTTGTTTTACAATAGCGCCGAACAAATCAATGTCGATGAAAACAAGACTAGTCAGCCATCAGATTACTTCAAGACAAGAAAGGAGTTTCAATTTCATTCAGTGGATTTTTTATCGCCAAGTGCCAGATTTGTAAGCTTACAGGTTCACGTTTTTTTTTCATAGCTTTATTCAGGAACAACTAAAGTAGAA
>JAWDGP010002695.1:60000-80000 GCA_033675545.1 Elysia crispata | reverse complement strand
ATTGATATGTGAAAACCAATTCAAGAATGACCTACAGTTATACTGATATGTGATGACAGAGATAACACAGAGACGGAAGAGCGGATACCGCTGTTCATGGTGGACTGGGCTAGCAAAACGTTTACAACCAAGTTAATCATAAATAATCAATTAATCTAGCTACTCATAAAAATCAATCAATCCAGTTACTCATAAAAATCAATCAATTCAGTTACTCATAAAAAATCAATCTAGGTTTGTTTAGAACCAACAGTGGTACCACTGTTTGCATTCCTAATGCTACACAGCTTCAATTGTGCTGTGGTATTACTCTAACCTGCCTGGTGCATTTCATTTATGCACTGCAACATTCCACTCTGTTCCCAGCCGATCAGTTGTGTCCCAGAAACCTGGCAGTGGAGCATCTCACCAGCCACTCAGTAAACTTGGCCTGGTTTCAAGGGCGGTACTGTCCGCCCAGACAGAGCTTCGAGATCATCTACAACTTCACAAGTCGACACCACAAGAATAAGCTGCTTGAAGCTGTAGGGGAGGAACATCCGACGAAAATAACGACCAGTATAGACCAGCTGCTTCCCGGCACCGAGTATCTCTTCCGTGTTACAGCTGAGGACAAGACTGGTGGTGTTTCTACCCTGAACATCTCCTGTCCTACAGCTAGTGTTGTGGTTACCACGGGTAGGCCGTAGTGTTTGGGATACAAACATTAATTAGTAAATTCTATAGTTTCTTCATCCATTTTAAGATCATTATGAACGCTTGAGTTGTTTGATCCCTGGCTAAGTGGGTCGATCTCACCTAATCAGCCCTACCTCGGGCTTGATGGTAAACCTCAGTTCCCACCATTAGAAAACTTAAGCGACGTAAAATTAACGGCAGCCCATGCCTCTGTTTCAGCAGGCACGGAGAAGCCATGCGCCCAGCCAGCACAACTGTCCAAGCCTGAGATCGCCTCCCTCAGCAGCTTTGGGTTTCTCTCGGTACTGCTGAGCTCAGGATTTGGCATCGCACTATACAACAAAGCTGTCTGCGCGGAAGGGCTGGTGAACTTTTTTATGAAGTGTAAATACGTCATGCCTTTATCTGAAACTCTACAATTTTTACTACTTGTGTCAAGATTTACCTCCTCATGTTAGAGTTTAGAATTCACGTGACGTCTTAAGGAATTATAATGAATGAGAAGAACAAAAGCTGTATTGTCACCTCTCGACTTGTTGGTAGATAAGGAATATGCTTGTTGCCTTTTGGGTCGGTGCGACTCGGAAGTTTTCGTTGAAGTTCGCGAGTAGCTTCGCGCGTTAGTTAAGAAGCACAAACTGTGTGCGTGGAACGGCTGCTGCTTAGTGAAGAGTTTAAGTTTCTCAAAGAGTAAGCAATTCTTGAAGATTCTCATTCAAAGCCTAATATCTAACCGCTGCCGTTATTTACATATAAGTTTACTTTATGTTTTACACTTTTTTTTATTTATTAGCATCTGAAATCTGCCTTTTATTGTCTGATTTAAATACAAATTGTCTAGAAAGTTCATAGCTGTGTCGGTTTGCGATGATAAATTTTCTACATTATAATCACTTTGTTGATGAATAAGTCGATGTCAAGTTCTATCACTTTTAGGATATTTGAGAAAAAAATGTAATAAGCTTCACTGATGAAATTTAACTTCAAATATATGAAATAAATGTTTATAAAGGTGTTCTTAAACAAGAGAGAAGAATAATTCAGTTCTGGTGGTTACTATAGGGTGAACTGTTAGGGCTCTAGACGCCAGGTCCGACCAATGTGGGTTTGAACCGAGGGAACCTTAGAGAAAAGTCAAATTCCCAATAGTGCCTAAAACCTGAGCATTGTTTATCTTAGACATCTACTTAGTTTACATATTTAAGCTGCACAGATCAATGGCAGAATAAAGTAAAAGGGGAAAAGGTCATCATTTTGTTACCGTTTAAGTAATAATACTTTACAATGCTGGCTGTCAAAGATTTAAAAATGTGATACAGTAGAGGAAAGTACTACAAAGGTATTTAGGGCTTTTTTGGGGTGTTTGGGTTTCAATCAAATGTCCCAGTTCAAAGTAAATTAGAGTCATGTAATGATGATATACATGGCATTAGGCTCATCTTTGATTGTTGTGGATAGTATTCTTTACTATCCTCTGATTGTTGTGGATAGTATTCTTTACTATCCTCTGATTGTTGTGGATGGCATTCTTTATTTTCCCATGATTATTGTGGATGGCATTCTTTACTATCCTCTGATTGTTGTGGATCATTTTCTTTACTACCCTCAGATTATTGTGGATCGTTTTCTTTACTACCCTCAGATTATTGTGTATCGCATTCTTTACTACCCTCAGATTATTGTGGATCGCATTCTTTACTACATTTTTTCCTCATCTTTCATTATTGAAGACGGCATGATTTCTTCACCTCTGATTGTTGAAGCCGGCATTATTTCCTCACCTCTGATTGTTGAAGACGGCATTATTTCCTCACCTCTGATTATTGTAGATGGTATTTTCTGATCATCCCTGATTATTGTAGATGGTATTCTCTAATCATCCCTGATTATTGTAGATGGCATTTTCTGATCATCCCTGATTATTGTAGATAGTATTCTCTGATCATCCCTGATTATTGTAGATGGTATTCTCTGATCATTCCTGATTATTGCAGATGGTATTCTCTGATCATCCCTGATTATTGTAGATGGTATTTTCTGATCATCCCTGATTATTGTAGATGGTATTCTCTGATCATCCCTGATTATTGTAGATGGTATTCTCTGATCATCCCTGATTCTTGTAGATGGTATTCTCTGATCATCCCTGATTATTGTAGATGGTATTCTCTGATCATCCCTGATTATTGTAGATGATATTCTCTGATCATCCCTGATTATTGTAGATGGTATTCTCTGATCATCCCTGATTATTGTAGATGGTATTCTCTGATCATTCCTGATTATTGTAGATGGTATTCTCTGATCATCTCTGATTATTGTAGATGGTATTTTCTGATCATCCCTGATTATTGTAGATGGTATTCTCTGATCATCCCTGATTATTGTAGATGGTATTGTCTGATCATCCCTGATTCTTGTAGATGGTATTCTCTGATCATCCCTGATTATTGTAGATGGTATTCTCTGATCATCCCTGATTATTGTAGATGATATTCTCTGATCATCCCTGATTATTGTAGATGGTATTCTCTGATCATCCCTGATTATTGTAGATGGTATTCTCTGATCATCCCTGATTATTGTAGATGGTATTCTCTGATCATCCCTGATTATTGTAGATGGTATTTTCTGATCATCCCTGATTATTGTAGATGGTATTCTCTAATCATCCCTGATTATTGTAGATGGCATTTTCTGATCATCCCTGATTATTGTAGATAGTATTCTCTGATCATTCCTGATTATTGTAGATGGTATTCTCTGATCATTCCTGATTATTGTAGATGGTATTCTCTGATCATCCCTGATTATTGTAGATGGTATTTTCTGATCATCCCTGATTATTGTAGATGGTATTCTCTGATCATCCCTGATTATTGTAGATGGTATTCTCTGATCATCCCTGATTTTTGTAGATGGTATTCTCTGATCATCCCTGATTATTGTAGATGGTATTCTGTGATCATCCCTGATTATTGTAGATGGTATTCTCTGATCATTCCTGATTATTGTAGATGGTATTCTCTGATCATCCCTGATTATTGTAGATGGTATTCTCTGATCATCCCTGATTATTGTAGATGGTATTCTCTGATCATCCCTGATTATTGTAGATGGTATTCTCTGATCATCCCTGATTATTGTAGATGGTATTCTCTGATCATCCCTGATTATTGTAGATGGTATTCTCTGATCATCCCTGATTATTGTAGATGGTATTCTCTGATCATCCCTGATTATTGTAGATGGTATTCTCTGATCATTCCTGATTATTGTAGATGGTATTCTCTGATCATCCCTGATTATTGTAGATGGTATTCTCTGATCATCCCTGATTATTGTAGATGGTATTCTCTGATCATTCCTGATTATTGTAGATGGTATTCTCTGATCATCCCTGATTATTGTAGATGGTATTCTCTGATCATCCCTGATTATTGTAGATGGTATTCTCTGATCATTCCTGATTATTGTAGATGGTATTCTCTGATCATCCCTGATTATTGTAGATGGTATTCTCTGATCATCCCTGATTATTGTAGATGGTATTCTCTGATCATTCCTGATTATTGTAGATGGTATTTTCTGATCATCCCTGATTATTGTAGATGGTATTCTCTGATCATCCCTGATTATTGTAGATGGTATTCTCTGATCATCCCTGATTATTGTAGATGGTATTCTCTGATCATCCCTGATTATTGTAGATGGCATTCTTTGCTCATCCCTGATTATTGTAGGTGATGCTGATGCGAATGTTTTGTAGATGGCAATAGTACCTCACCTCAAGGTAAAGGATATAAACCAATCTGTAATTTGCATTTTCACTGCGAGGTGCAGGGATTTAATTTGTGAGTTGTATTTTCTCCTCCCACCTTTCGATGAAGCATATAAAACTTCTTCGTGACTTTAGGGATAAGACTGTCTGTCTCCTCTAGGTGAAAGGCGTGAACTTTCTTGTGTACCTCTTAATACTCTTCCCTTCACGTGCAGTGGGTGTACTTACTGTGTAGGTTGCAGGTTGTTTGTCTGCTTCCCTCCATGTGTACTGGGTGTACTTACTGTGTAGGTTGCAGGTTGTTTGTCTGCTTCCCTCCATGTGTACTGGGTGTACTTACTGTGTAGGTTGCAGGTTGTTTGTCTGCTTCCCTCCATGTGTACTGGGTGTACTTACTGTGTGAAGGTTGCAAGTTGCTTTGTCTGCTTCCCTCCATGTGTACTGGGTGTACTTACTGTGTGAAGGTTGCAAGTTGCTTTGTCTGCTTCCCTCCATGTGTACTGGGTGTACTTACTGTGTGAAGGTTGCAAGTTGCTTTGTCTGCTTCCCTCCATGTGTACTGGGTGCACTTACTGTGTGAAGGTTGCAAGTTGCTTTGTCTGCTTCCCTCCATGTGTACTGGGTGTACTTACTGTGTGAAGGTTGCAAGTTGCTTTGTCTGCTTCCCTCCATGTGTACTGGGTGTACTTACTGTGTGAAGGTTGCAAGTTGCTTTGTCTGCTTCCCTCCATGTGTACTGGGTGTACTTACTGTGTGAAGGTTGCAAGTTGCTTTGTCTGCTTCCCTCCATGTGTACTGGGTGTACTTACTGTGTGAAGGTTGCAGGTTGCTTTGTCTGCTTCCCTCCATGTGTACTGGGTGTACTTACTGTGTGAAGGTTGCAGGTTGTTTGTCTGCTTCCCTCCATGTGTACTGGGTGCACTTACTGTGAAGGTTGCAAGTTGCTTTGTCTGCTTCCCTCCATGTGTACTGGGTGTACTTACTGTGTGAAGGTTGCAGGTTGCTTTGTCTGCTTCCCTCCATGTGTACTGGGTGTACTTACTGTGTGAAGGTTGCAGGTTGTTTGTCTGCTTCCCTCCATGTGTACTGGGTGTACTTACTGTGTGAAGGTTGCAGGTTGTTTGTCTGCTTCCCTCCATGTGTACTGGGTGTACTTACTGTGTAGGTTGCAGGTTGCTTTGTCTGCTTCCCTCCATGTGTACTGGGTGTACTTACTGTGTAGGTTGCAGGTTGTTTGTCTGCTTCCCTCCATGTGTACTGGGTGTACTTACTGTGTGAAGGTTGCAAGTTGCTTTGTCTGCTTCCCTCTATGTGTAGGTGGTGTACTTACTGTGAGTATGTTGCAGGTTGCTTTGTCTGCTTCCCTCTTATGTGTAGGGGTTGCATTTACTGTGTTTCTGTCGTAGATGGCTTAGTTTGCTTCTCGATGTGAACTAGGTCCACCTACTATACCTACTGTGAGATCGAGAATTTCTGATGTTCTGGCTATTACTTTACCATTTGAGCATACAAGAAGATATAGTCTCGAATTGATACTTAAATTAGTTCGTAGAACTTAACGAATCCGTTTTCCCAAATTTCAAATTTAAATATTTTATGAAACTATCTACATTCCGAAAATTCTCAAGGACGATTTTATGTTGCGGAATTAAAAACTCAATGACTCCATTAGTTTTTATGACGCGAATACCAATTTTTTTTTCTAAAGTTATGAAGGCTGTTTCGAATTAACTCCTAACATAAAACCTCTCCGTTTGTTGCCCTTGTGTCTAGGTAAGATTTGCGACCTAGCGAAGAAACTCTACGGAATGTCCAAAAAGGATAAAAATCTTTTCATAACTAGATTTAGGCGTAACAAGCAAGACCCGGAGGTGAGTTCTTGAGAATGAGAAAAAGTTTGAGGCGGGGAGAGAGGGTGCAAAACAAATAATAGAATAGACTGTTTTAGTTAAGATTAAGGAGAGAAGGCAATTTAGTGCAAAACAGAAAAGAGACTGGAGGGAAAAAAGAAAAGAGGGATGGAGAGAGAAAGCAAGAGTGAAAGAAAGAGAGAGATCGGAAGGCCATAGGGATGGAGAGAGAAAGCAAGAGTGAAAGAAAGAGAGAGATCGGAAGGCCATAGGGATGGAGAGAGAAAGCAAGAGTGAAAGAAAGAGAGAGAGATCGGAAGGCCATAGGGATGGAGAGAGAAAGCAAGAGTGAAAGAAAGAGAGAGATCGGAAGGCCATAGGGATGGAGAGAGAAAGCAAGAGTGAAAGAAAGAGAGAGATCGGAAGGCCATAGGGATGGAGAGAGAAAGCAAGAGTGAAAGAAAGAGAGAGATCGGAAGGCCATAGGGATGGAGAGAGAAAGCAAGAGTGAAAGAAAGAGAGAGATCGGAAGGCCATAGGGATGGAGAGAGAAAGCAAGAGTGAAAGAAAGAGAGAGATCGGAAGGCCATAGGGATGGAGAGAGAAAGCAAGAGTGAAAGAAAGAGAGAGATCGGAAGGCCATAGGGATGGAGAGAGAAAGCAAGAGTGAAAGAAAGAGAGAGATCGGAAGGCCATAGGGATGGAGAGAGAAAGCAAGAGTGAAAGAAAGAGAGAGATCGGAAGGCCATAGGGATGGAGAGAGAAAGCAAGAGTGAAAGAAAGAGAGAGATCGGAAGGCCATAGGGATGGAGAGAGAAAGCAAGAGTGAAAGAAAGAGAGAGATCGGAAGGCCATAGGGATGGAGAGAGAAAGCAAGAGTGAAAGAAAGAGAGATCGGAAGGCCATAGGGATGGAGAGAGAAAGCAAGTGAAAGAAAGAGAGAGATCGGAAGGCCATAGGGATGGAGAGAGAAAGCAAGAGTGAAAGAAAGAGAGAGATCGGAAGGCCATAGGGATGGAGAGAGAAAGCAAGAGTGAAAGAAAGAGAGAGATCGGAAGGCCATAGGGATGGAGAGAGAAAGCAAGAGTGAAAGAAAGAGAGAGATCGGAAGGCCATAGGGATGGAGAGAGAAAGCAAGAGTGAAAGAAAGAGAGAGATCGGAAGGCCATAGGGATGGAGAGAGAAAGCAAGAGTGAAAGAAAGAGAGAGATCGGAAGGCCATAGGGATGGAGAGAGAAAGCAAGAGTGAAAGAAAGAGAGAGATCGGAAGGCCATAGGGATGGAGAGAGAAAGCAAGAGTGAAAGAAAGAGAGAGATCAGGAAGGCCATAGGGATGGAGAGAGAAAGCAAGAGTGAAAGAAAGAGAGAGATCGGAAGGCCATAGGGATGGAGAGAGAAAGCAAGAGTGAAAGAAAGAGAGATCGGAAGGCCATAGGGATGGAGAGAGAAAGCAAGAGTGAAAGAAAGAGAGAGATCGGAAGGCCATAGGGATGGAGAGAGAAAGCAAGAGTGAAAGAAAGAGAGAGATCGGAAGAGCCATAGGGATGGAGAGAGAAAGCAAGAGTGAAAGAAAGAGAGAGATCGGAAGGCCATAGGGATGGAGAGAGAAAGCAAGAGTGAAAGAAAGAGAGAGATCGGAAGGCCATAGGGATGGAGAGAGAAAGCAAGAGTGAAAGAAAGAGAGAGATCGGAAGGCCATAGGGATGGAGAGAGAAAGCAAGAGTGAAAGAAAGAGAGAGATCGGAAGGCCATAGGGATGGAGAGAGAAAGCAAGAGTGAAAGAAAGAGAGAGATCGGAAGGCCATTTAAGTGCAGAACAAAGAGAAGACAAGAGAAAGGCAAAGAAGCATTGATCGAGATGGAAAGAAGTAAAAATTGAAAATGATATTCGCACAGCCAGACAGACAATTAAACAGAGCCAGACAGACAATTAAACAGAGCCAGACAGACAATTAAACAGAGGCAGACAGACAATTAAACAGAGGCAGACAGACAATTAAACAGAGGCAGACAGACAATTAAACAGAGCCAGACAGACAATTAAACAGAGCCAGACAGACAATTAAACAGAGGCAGACAGACAATTAAACAGAGGCAGATTCGTATGGAAATTTAGAGAAACGCAGACAAATGTTGTTTAAGGCGCCACTGAAGTCGAACATTTTAGTCTGACGGAAAGTATCCAGTTGTGTTGTTTATATCTTCAGTTTGGCCATGCTATTGAAGCCGATGCGTATGTTAACGAATAAAATATTTAACTGCTTTCAGGAAACTCAATCTATTTATAAATGTTCTTAACTATTCAACTCTGTATAAGCTTAACCCAATGAGCAGTTATGAATTCCAGCATGATAGTCCACGTTCAGGCAGTTTCTCAAGGACACACAGCCTTTTAGTATGCGTTTTAAAAGATCTTTAATGTATAGAAAAAGTACAGAGTCAGCGTATTTTGCATTATTTGGTAACAGTCTGTTAACACTGTGTTATAAAGATATTGATATGTTAATATATATTGAGCGGTCAATCTTAATCTCGAAGTGAATTCAAATTCCCAGCTTCTATTTTTCTAATTAAATCCATGACCCAATCTCTTTAAACTGGAAGTAGAATAATAATACTCTTTCCTGGAAATTTTCTCTAGGGCAATCTTGGCTCACACTAAATGGGAAGGGTCTATCTCAATGCCTAACACATGCATAGGTGTGCGTGTATCATTCTGTCTAGATCTAGACTTTAATACATCCACATTTCGGGCCTCTTTAATCATACAAATTTAGGCAAGTTTAAAGAAAAGAAAGAAAAGGGAAACGGCACTTGGAATGCATTCTTTATCTCACATTTTTAGTAACTTGAAATGGATTTCCTCCCCAAAAACTTCGAAGCTTGCTAAGCGATCACATGCGTTTTTTCACTGTTTCAAATAGTCATTTGCCTAAACCTAGGCGTATTTTCAAAAACGATCTTTGATAAAGAATTATCTAAACCATGATATTGAGCTGCAAATTATTGAAAATATTGAAATAAGCAAATTTTGACTGAATTCTAACAAATAATAGAGAGGCAATGCAAATGATTTGAGATGATGTTTTCTTAAATTGATTTTCACATAGTATAACTTTCGCCCAAATATCTTTATTGCTAAACTACTGATATCTCATTTTGCTTAGTAAAATTTCATGTCCGTCTACAATTACCGCAGGATTATCATTCTCTCTAAAGATGCAGGCGTTCTTACACAAGATAATAATGATTATTTATTTCCTTGCTTACGAGCTTATTAGACAATTATTTTATCCAAATAATATTTTGAGTAATATCGAAATTGTTTCATCTTTTCCCCCTTATTTCAGTCAATTTAGTCGCCCAAGAACAATGAAGCCAGTCAAGTTGAACACAACATAGATGTTGTATAGATGAGAGTCTACACAAATAGAATCGTCATGAAACTTATCTTCCATGCATCAGTTGATTAGAGTCTACACAAATAGAATCGTCATGAAACTTATCTTCCATGCATCAGTTGATTAGAGTCTACACAAATAGAATCGTCATGAAACTTATCTTCCATGCATCAGTTGATTAGAGTCTACACAAATAGAATCGTCATGAAACTTATCTTCCATGCATCAGTTGATTAGAGTCTACACAAATAGAATCGTCATGAAACTTATCTTCCATGCATCGCTTCATTAGAGTGAACATAAACAAAATCATTATACAATTTATCTTCCATGCATCTGCTGTGATATGTGCTATATAAAATCCTTATCTTTTGTCGCAATCTTATCCACACTTGTTTTTTCCTTATTATATGTATAAGATAGATAAAGAACTTAAAATGTTTGATTCTTTTCTTTTTTCATTTCTTTATTCTTTATTACTTTTGTTTTTGCAAAGAAAATAATTTTATGGATTATGGATGTGCGAGCATTTCATCGGTACCGTAGATCCTTTTTTAACCAAAGTTGAGCTTCAATGCAATATTTTATAGCAATTCCCATTGTAATGGAAAACATGTACTCAAAATGATACACAGTCGTTTCTTCACAATTCATTAACATGGAAAAAGTGTGACGTCACTTCTGGTTCCAAACAAAACGAGAACGTATGGGACAAGATCCAGTTCTAAACAGACCCAAGCCGCTTCAGTGTTTGAGTAAGGAAATAGGTTTTACTCACAGCGCTAAAAGCTCACCACAAGAAAGATCAAAACATTCCTTTCTTGTTAAACAATTAAGGCAGTTTTGCTTAAAATGTGAATTGTTTCGAACCAGTAAATAAGCAGTGGCAAATTTTTTTTTTTACATTCTTTTTCTTCGCTGGTATAGGTGTCTCTTAGATATCCTTTTTGATAATGCTTTTGATTATAAACTTAATGGTTATGTATAAAACTATTTGTTTTGCTTCAGTTTGTTTTAATTTTTTTTTCGTTTTTATATTTAAAAACAGTTTTAATTAGGTATCTTTATGAGCCAGCTCAAAACTCAATAGGTAAAAAAACCTGTTGATTTTATTTCAATTCGTCCGCCGTATCCTCGTTTCCTTTTAAAACATTTTATGAATTATTTATCTTTGATAATTTTGTCACTATCGATTCTTGCACGCTAAATACATTAAACGGACACAGAGGGCAAGGAACACATATTTTAAATGAATAAATAGAATATTCGCTGATAGGAATTCATTTTGTAAAATAAGTCCGAAGGAAAAAAAATATTCTAAAGACACCTAGATGCATATAATTTCTTTGCTTCTTCGTGGCGATAAAAGTTTTGGTTTAGATCTTTTTCTAAGCCGATACACCTAAAGCCCTTAAGAGAAGACTACGTGAGATGATTTAGATGTGTATTATTGAATATTTAATTTTTTTTTAATTTTTTTTTTTTTTGCATTAAATTACGCATAATATGTCAAAAGTATAATTGTACATTTGATATACCTGTAAAAATAATATTTATTGTAATAACAGCAACAATGACAACAATTATAATAATATTAATGAAAATAATAATAATAATAAGATGGAATCCGATCACAAGATGAGATGACTTGCTCTGGCCAGGGGGGTTGAACATGGGCTTCATAGCCAGTCCAGTGACGATAAGATAATGATATAATGACCAAAAACATTACAAATGATTGATACTGCTGCGACAAAATATCAGGATAATCATTTTGATAACGATTCATAAATCCTTTAAAAAACAAGGCTGGATCTACTTTGAGCACTTCGTGGTACTCTTTCAAATTTATTCAAATATTTACCCAAACAGCTTTATTTAAATGCTGCATATAACACTATTCATGTATGTATATATATATATATATATATATATGGAAGTATGATTGAAGTACAAGAAAAGTTAGCATCGAGCCCGATTTGTTTGATATTTGATGGAATCCGACATCAGACGATGATCTCAGGCCATTAAACATATCAAATGTAAGCCCCCGTTGGGCAAGAACAAGACTAAAAAGAATCAATCTTCAACAAAATAATACTATTTTTAAAGAAAGAAAATTCAAATGGCATAGACTTATAAAAATCAACTTATGAAACATTTTTACATGGAGTATGTGTTATCAAAATGATCAGGATAATGTGCGAAACATATGGAACTGTGATTTCAGCAAATCCATACTATTTCAATGGAACTGGGTGCCGAGATTCATGAACCCCCCCTCCACACACACACACACACACACACACATTATGTTAGTATTTGTTTTATAGTAAAAAATCAAACTTTTCCGGATTTTCGAGACATAAATATTTACCACACAGCCATCTCCGCATGTGGATGAAATCAAACTTTGAAAAGACGTTTTGCAAGCAGGTTTGATGAATGAAAACGAGGAAATAATTTAAAGCTCAATATAGAATATTTTTTAAAAGGATTTGTTTACTTCTTTTTTTTTATCCTGCGCCCTCTTTAAGCGATTAGCCTTAAATTTAGGCCTTTACAGAAAAAGCATCATTTCATTCAATTTTAAGCCGTTGGTCTTGGAAGTGAAGTGAAATAGATCCTTAAAGTTCAACCATTATTAATAGCCTCTTTAGACTAATTCAGACCAGGTTTGATTGGTTTTGTTTGGTTGTTGATCCATAGCGCAGAATGTGTGCACATTAAACATAACACACCGTCGGTTGTTCAGTAGGCGTTACGACAGTTGTTACAAAACTGGCCCAAGAGTTTGAAAAGATTTTCTTTACCGTGTAGAGAAAATGAAGAGAGACCAAGACCGGATAAGCATCCGCCCATGAGGGGATGATTCTCCTGTCCCAGAGGGAAAGTCGCCAAGCGTATCAAGGAAGTAAAACTGTTTCTATCAGCACAGTTGAAAGGGCTGTGTTATGTTTGCTAGAGGTAAGTTTCGAGAGAAGTTTAACCATTCCAGCTGTGGTTGCTGATATTTCCTGATTACTGGTTGTCACCACTGTAATACAGTTTAATAGCAAGGTAAGTTCTTTTTTAAAATGTGTGTCACTTTACATGAATAATTCGACTTTATAACTGTGTTTCTTTGTTGGTTATCATTGTTATTATTATTATCATTATTATTATTATTATTATTATTATTATTATTATTATTATTATTATTATTATTATTATTATTATTATCATCATCATCATCATCATCATCATCATCATCATCATCATCATCATCATCATCATCATCATCATCATCATCATCATCATCATCAGCATCATCATCATCATCATCATCATGTAAAAAATACAATGTGAAAACTTAACTTCTCTAAAAACGTTTCTTAAAGTTCCGACTAAATAAGCCCAGTGAGAGTTTTCTTTTGGAGTTCAATACTTTTTTCAAAATTCTGAGAGACTCTCTGAAGGTCATGCTGGAGCAATAGCCTAACATTTTTCACGTCAATCTCTAGGATATAACAATTGTGTCGCACTGTTTCTGTAAAGACAAACTGATCATTTTTTGGTATTTCCAATCTTCAACTTTCTAGATGTTCCTTTAATCCCCGAGATACAATTATACGGAGGAGACAAGAATACAGGTCGTCGTGTGAACCAGAAGTCTGCAGAAGAGAGAGATATAGTTCTTGTTAAGAATGTCACATTGACCTAAACAAAGGTCGTCGTGTGAACCAGAAGTCTGTAGAAGGCAGAGTTATAGTTCTTGTTAAGAATGTCACATTGACCTAAACAAAGGCATGACCCGAGAGTGCAATAGTCACAAGAGTAGAGTGCTCAGACACATCTAACCCTACTAAAATGTTGGGTTTTTTTCTTCCAGAAACCGGAAAGTTTCCTCTAACAAAGACTAAAGCTTTAATTTTCATTTCAAGGTGAAATATATGTGGTTCTAATAAAAAAGCACACTTTATCACTTCTTCATCTCAGTATTATATACATCTTGTTTGTGTTTGCACGCTTCCGTGGTCCAGTCTCCCAGGTGTGCTGGGCTACCCAGTCTACATGTTTCTCACATTCCTAGCGGTCATCTTCTGTTGTTATACAACCGGTGAGTGTTACACGATCATAGCCGCGCCTACACTAGAACCTACTCAAAAAGCGCTTTACAGTATTTTACTTCCTCACTGAGATAACCGATACAAAGTTCATTCCTTTGTATTTGGTTGATAGAGAAATAAGTTTGTTTTTCTATCTTCTAAAAAAAAAGTTTCGAAGTTACGGAATAATTTTTATCTCTTGCTGGATCCAATGGAAAATTTGTTTTGTTTGGTATATTTAAATGTCTTTTTCGACCTCCCCAACCCCCCTCTCCCATTCTTTTTCTCTGCTACTCTCTCTCTCTCTCTCTCTCTCTCTCTCTCTCTCTCTCTCTCTCTCTCTCTCTCTCTCTCTCTCTCTCTCTCTCTCTCTCTCTCTCTCTCTCTCTCTGTTCCTTTCTATGTCAGTGATTTTTCCTTTTTTTAAAACTATCTACACCACTCGTTATCTCTCCTTCTTTCTCTAACTCTCCTTGCCACTTGGTCTTTCTCTATCTCTCTATTTATGCCTCTTTTTCTATCGTTCTCCTCCCTTTTCTTTCTATTTCTCTATTGGCAACTGCCTCTCTAGATGTCTTCTCTCTCTCTTTCTTTTTTTTCCTCTCTTTCTCTCTCTATGTGTCTCTCTGTCTATATATATATAAATATAAATATATATATATATATATATATATATATATATATATTTCTCTTTCTCTCTCTGTCATTTTATTTTATTCCTATTTCTCTGTTTCTGTCTACCTCTGTGACCTTGAAAATGCCTCTCTCCCTCTCTAACTCTATCTCTCTCTTCTCTGTCACTCTACCTCTCTCTGTCTCTGTCTCTCTCGCTCTCAATCTATCTATCTATCTATTCTATCTATCTATCTATCTATCTCTCTGCGTCCCTCTGTGTTCCCCTGTGGTCTTGTCTTGTTTTTTGCAAACGGTCTATAAAAACCTTGGCTTGAACGCAAAATTACAAGACTTTAATTTCTTTTTATCTAAACAGAATCGGCGGATAATAAGAGCTATAATACAAGAAAGGCATACAAAATTAAAATGTGGATATACATGTTTAAAATATAGTTATTGACTTGTAGACTTTTTCTTCTTAAGTAGATTCACAGATGGATGGAAAAATATAATGTTAAGATAGATTGAGCTTTTCATTTTTTTTTTTACTAACTCCAGTCGAGCCCGCCTGTAGTCCTGTGAGAGAAGGTCGGAGAACATACCTGAGCTGTAGTGTCGACACAACAGGATGTTCTAGTGGCATTGGCACCAGCACTTTATTGTCTTGGAGAGCTGGCGGTCAACATGTTGCTCGATGTGACGACTCGCTACGATGTAACAGATCAGTCAGCAGCATCTATGTTAGACTCAGTTCTACAGGCACGTCTACACTGGCCATCTACAGCGTGTCTAGGACTTCCCCCTTCAACATGGAGGTCCAGTGGACATGTGTATCCTGCACTGGACACTCTATTACTGCCTGTCTCAAGCTGGAAGTCTATTGTAAGTTCAACTTTTTTTCACTATTTTTAACTGATTTTTGCATTTTTCTTTCGATGCTTTTGTTTCGTTTACATTGTTGATAAAACTTTTATTTATGTAAGAAAAAAAATAAATTAGGGCTTCTTTACCACTTGTTTTCTCTATTTAAGGCCATTGTATTCGGGATATGTTTTACTCGCAGCTGTCTGTTTGGTTACTCGGAGATCATACTGGTCACACGCAAAGATCCAACATAGCGTGCCAAGTTTTTATACGGCTTCCTGACTTTTAAGGCACAACATTTTGTTTCGAATCACGCAATGCTTTGTTTATTTATAGGCTATGTAGTATTTTGTGGATGGAATCCATTTATCTTAACATTTAACCACAAGATTAGAAAGTTAATGCCCAAATATACTGTCATTCTCTTGAGAACTGTTACCAGAACAAGCTGTACATTTTTATACATGGACCAGGAAAAATACTTGTAGGGTACCCGTTTTAAGCTTGTTGTCATGGAAAGAAATTTTAGTGTCTCTCAAACTAATATGGCGAACAACTTAATTTCTGAACAAAAATCATTGAGTTACGTTTGGTTTTTTTTTGTTTTGTTTTGTTTTGTTTTGTTTTATTTTATTGTTTTTAAATTCTCTTATAGGTTTCTATTTTAGAGGAATCACAATGTTTTGCAACAGATAATACATCAAGGTGTCACTTGGAGTTAATATTTACTCGAAATACATTTTTAAGAGTCTTCTCGAAAATGCACATATTTAATTGCTTTCAAAAATCAATCATAAATGTATTGTCCGTAGACTCGATTTGGTCCATCGATCGTGCAAATAGACAGAATCTAACATATCCAAAGATGAAAAGGTGAGTTTAAAGTAACCATACTTTGCAACCCCAGTCCTGCATACACCTAGCTCGAGAGAATCTAAGATATATGTAATAGAAAGTAAACCCTTCTCTTTATAGGTCTTAAAATGTTCTTTATGTTATATCAAGCAAACCGTTCAATAGTCACTACTTCTGGCGTTGCATTAATCAGGCACACTAGAGCTAGGTCTGAAAAAATTTACTTTAGGCACCTTTTTTAACTCCAATTTGAACATACTAATTTCACAGAGTTAGTTTGTGGACGTCTCATATTATTTAAGCGATGTTTTAAATGTGATAAAAAGAGATGGCAGTCGTTGATTAAAGGCCGTAATTTATATTAAAACTGTCATAATTTCTCGATTTTTGTGTATTGTGAAGCCTGAAAAGTATTATCTAAAATCTAAGTTGAAAATTAGCCTCTCATGTTGTAAATATTTATAGATGCACCAGTAAAAATGCTGGTAGGCTACTGGTTTTAAGCTTTTTGTCACGAAAAGGAAGTTTGCTGTGACCCAAACTAATATGGCGAACAACTTTAGAGACCGTAGAAACAAAAGGATAAAATTTTGGCTTATTTGCTCATTCGACACATCTGATGTTGCTTTTTAACCTGTGTTTTCTACCGCTCTGATAAGCTGAATAAATCGACTTCCGCCGTGAACCCAATTAATTGATTTTAAAAATCGAACAGCTTATATTATAGTCTGAGAGTGCAACACAGTCAGGTGCTATTTCATAATTATTTTTTTTGTGCGACTGAGATAAAGATTTAGAATTAATTTGATTTTGTTTAACGATGCTTCGCAAAAGGGGGGCAAAGTAAAGTTAGAATTTCACTTTAAGGACGATAATAAAAAAGGTGAGAACTATACAAATTTGAATTTTAAAAAAATAATGCGATGAATGAGTTTGTCAAGAAGCAAATTTTCATTTCGTCAAAAAGAAGGGAATTGAAAAAGAAAAGAAAATTGAGGACAACGCGGTTGAGAATAATGAAACTGCAGTGAACCGTTCCCAATGTTATAGTGAACAGCAGCAGAAGTAGGAGTAGAACTAATCGTAGTCTTTCTTCAGTGAAGAAAAGGGATCCTGGAGAAGAGGTGCAGATGGATAGCTTCTTTCAACACCATACATACCACAAGACTGACTTGAGTAGCAATCAAGCAAGCCGATGCTTATTATAGATGTGACGTAACAGTTCCGCTCTGACGACATCCTCGACAGAGTGGTAGTGGTAAACCTAACCCGCTCGCAGCAAATCAATTACACAATACTTCTCCCTCTTCCTTTGCAATTACCCCGCACCCCTTATATTATAGCCTTAATGACAAAGATAAAATAGTGTCCCACCCCGTCCAGTATTTAAACTGTACGCCATCTCTCACAGGATCTCTCCTGCACAAGGAAGATATTGTGGATATACCCTCACCTCCCTCCCACCCCTCTCCCCCATCCCTTTTATTATAGCCTTAATGAAAAAGATAAAATAGTGTCCCACCCCGTCCAATACTTAAACTGTACGCCATCTCTCACAGGATCTCTCCTGTACAAGGAAGATATTGTGGAGATACCCTCACCTCCCTCATCTACCTCACAATATTCCTCGTGCATCAAGAAGGTATCCACCATCCCCCACATATTCTTTCTGCGTTAGAAGAAAGTCCTGAAATGTTGATGCTTTACATCGAGGATAATAACTTCAGGACTTACCTCCCTCCCCTTTCACATAATCTAGTCACCAAGGCCAGACCACAAAAAGGAAGTTTTTGTGGAGCCCAAATGCATATCCACCCCTTGCGGACTCATTTACGGGGAGTTTGTTTCTTGTAAGTCTCTCGATGGACCATTCCACAATTCTTCCTTCTCCGCCATGTCCCTGTCCCGACCCTCATTTAAAATGACTTCACCAGCCAGGCCCACTCACACCAGAACCTTCGTAGCCACATCTTCCCTTGCCATATCCTCTCTGGCAAGGCCCACCTGTGCTATAATCCTCCTGGTCACATCTTCCCTTGCCATATCCTCTCCGGCAAGGCCCACCTGTGCTATAATCCTCCTGGTCACATCTTCCCTTGCCATATCCTCCTCAAAGGCAAGGCCCACCTGTGCTATAATCCTCCTGGTCACATCTTCCCTTGCCATATCCTCCTCAAAGGCAAGGCCCACCTGTGCTATAATCCTCCTGGCCACATCTTCCCTTGCCATATCCTCTCCGGCAAGGCCCACCTGTGCTATAATCCTCCTGGCCACATCTTCCCTTGCCATATCCTCTCCGGCAAGGCCCACCTGTGCTATAATCCTCCTGGCCACATCTTCCCTTGCCATATCCTCTCTGGCAAGGCCCACCTGTGCTATAATCCTCCTGGCCACATCTTCCCTTGCCATATCCTCTCTGGCAAGGCCCACCTGTGCTATAATCCTCCTGGTCACATCTTGCCTTGCCATATCCTCTCCATGTGTTAAAAGTACAACAGACTTGTTCTCGGTGCCACTATTAGGGATTCGCACAAGAGTCGCCCCTATTGGGAAATAGGCATTGAGGTCTCTGATTTGAAATTTAAACAAACCTTTCTCCTTTTCCTACTGACAAACAGAGAATTCTGCATACAGATGTACAGCATGCAGAGAGACATCTCGAATCTGATAGTCAGCAGCTGGAGAGATGGGTCCAATTTCGAAAAGTCCCCTTTAGAAAAGAAAATCAAAGAGAGAGAAAATTTGGTGGGTGCACAGCCAATGCAGGCGGCCTGTGCCAACCTTATGTAATGTATCTACATTCCAATACAATGCAAGTTTGTCCATCTTACCCCGGCTACCCTCCCCCCCCCCCCAACCCAATTTCACTTCCAGTTCCCAGATCCCGAGCTTTAATGGATCAGTGTGAGCATCTGGCCCTCCACACACACCTCATTATCCCTAAGGTGCCTATACTGCTGCCCTCAATTAAAACGCCCAATGATGACGAGATGTTTACAGTTTTAGTCTGCACCGCCCATCAACATCGACCACACCTTTCGCAAGGTGCACATGATTGGATTGATTAACATCAGGGCAAATGAACCATTTTAGCTCATGGTTACCAACTAGTTTAAATCTACACCTTCTATCATCTTTGGCCATCCTTAACCATTCATCCTCATTTGACTACTCCCCTTTAGATGAAATTCTTAAGCTAATTTCAGCCTCGGATGAATTGTCCCCCTTTAACTTTAGCCTCAGTGGACTTAATGTGCTGTTCTTTGAAGTTGAAAGTTCAGTTGCTGACATTTTGTTCTGTGAATGTTCGCCTGCAGTTGTGTCCAAACTAACGTTTGAGATGAGTAACGACCTAAAAATTGTTTTTTGTTGTTTTTGTTTTTCAATGGATTTCCTCAAATTTGAGGGATTGAGAAGGCTTCATACCAAAACAACTTTATATGGGCGGAAATTTGTGAAGACTTACTTTTAACCAGATAAAATAGGCATCGTTACGACATTTTTGGCGCAAACATTGACAATTTCTTATTATTCGATATTATTTTATATCATGTCATAAAGTGTGTATGATTAGATCAATCTGCTAACCCTTCTATGCAAGTAAGTAAAGCAATGTTAAGTTTATGCACAGCCAAGTTTTAGGAAATTTGATCAGTAGGTAAAAGTCTTAGATGAACAAAACCGTATATTGTAGAAGAATCCAATATGATCATCTTATTTTTATTTTTTTTTCTTTTGTTTCCTATGTATTAGAGACCTTGAAAGCAGTTCTAAACGGTGGAATCAAGTTATTATCTTTTTTGTTATGTAATATTAATTTAGCAGTAGATGGCCTTAAGAGACATATAAATTCTTTAGGCTGAAAAAG
>JAWDGP010002695.1:0-55000 GCA_033675545.1 Elysia crispata | reverse complement strand
GCGAAGGGTGGGATCAATGCTCTCAGCAAAGTTTGCATGTAAGAGAAGATAACTAGAGAAGATTACGGAAGGTTATTTTCAGAAGAATATGATTGATAGCTTTGGAAGAATGGTGCATTTGGTTGAATAGAAAATTTTCTAGAACTGCTTAGCTTTGTCCTGTAGGAAGATGTGCATAAAGATCAGAGGTCATCTTGTTAATCTGTATCAACTCCAGCTATCCATGACCCAAGCAAAATGAGCTTTCTGCATTATTCACATTTACAGCTGTTGATAGAAAGATTGATTTTGATTCTTATTTTCAGGTGCAACAAGGAAACTTTGTTGTGGATATTATCGATAGGTTATAATTAAATGTTGTACCCATTGCTTAAAGATAAGTTTGGTTTTCTTGAAAAAGTAGTTCATTTTAAAACATTGCAATGTTTCCTAAAAAAAAAGTTAGTAATTTCAAAGTTAGTTTCCTTTTAACATATGACCCAACATTATTTTGGTATAAGCAAAAATCTTGAGCAATGACAGGAATCAACCCATTTCTGAGAAAGACTGAGACATAACTGGTAGAGTGGAGGTCTTCCTCGTTACAAAATGTGTGGCCATGCTACAAGGAAATAGCTTCGAAAAATCGAACTGTATCAGAAAACCCTTTAAATAAGCTAGATTTTAGTACAAATCCTGACCGGCACAAATTCCTTAATCACCAAAGTTTTCATACTGTCTTAACTTTTTCATGCCAGACTCAAATTTTGTTGTATTTCTTGGTTTCTTATGGAGGTACATCTTTTCTGTTTTCATAACAAAAGTCTATGTGCAAGTCCTATGTATCACTTTTTAAGGAAAAATTTTGGGTCAGCTGTTTTATTCTTAAAAACCACTTGTTTTGCCCGAAAACTGTCAATTTCCGCCAGGGAATTTAATTGGTTTTTTTACCTTAAGATATAAATCACGTTAATCTTAGAACCATGAGTCGATTAGTGAACCCATGAACACATTCAGCTTGGAACTAAAATTTTGAAAAAAAAGGAGCTAGATTAATAATATCTCAAACAAAGAACAGATGAAAAAGAGATGTCATCTTTCTTTGGTCCAGCTAGTTCTCCATGTCTATATACAAGGTACATGTGATTGCTCAAGGAGCCATGAAATATTTTCAAACCTGCAAAGTAGTTTCAATACATTTAAAAGTCTATAAGTTTTGAAGAACCTCCATCAGCTGTAGATCCAGATTGAGATTATACCTAGTTTTAATTTGCAGCTTATTGTCAAGGTGATGTCATGGACTTCTCTTGTGTTAGCAAAATCAAGAAATAAGGCAAATTAATTTACACTCAAAATGTCAAAATAAGCTCTTAAATCTGTTCAATTTAATATGTTCCTGAATTTTAGATCTTGTTTCTAAAAAAGGACAATCTCAATATTTCTCTCCCCTCTCTCTGTCTGTCTGTCTGTCTGTCTGTCTGTCTGTCTCTCTCTCTCTCTCTCTCTCTCTCTCTCTCTCTCTCTCTCTCTCTCTCTCTCTCTCTCTCTCTCTCTCTCTCTCTCTCTTTCTCTCTCTCTATCATGTGTCATTTTTAACGTAAAACATTCAGATCTTTTGGTATAAATATAATTATTTAATTTAGAGGACTGCTGCATAACTTGTATTTCAAAAGTCTTATTATTCAGTATAATAGCCTAGCGTTTGACTTAATGCATGCCTTACTGTTTTGCAAAAATTAGAAGCTGTTTGCAAAATTTTAAAATTGCCTGAAGTTATGCCTTGAATCAGTATCAAACCATTGTTCTTTATAAATAACATCCTAAGCAAATTTCACTCCTTTATATCTCTGGAAACATGGAATATCACATTCACCATCAACATTTTATTCTCTCAGTTATTGACACAGACTCGGTAGAGGTAGAATCTACACCAGACACCATCAATCTCTGTGACAACAGGAACAACAACCAAGCCCAAGTGAGGTGTCGTATATCTAAAGACAATGTCAACCCGAAACCAACTTTCACTTTTTCTTTTGACGGATTCAAGTTTGATTCTAGGACAGTTAGTGATGATGGTAGCTTCTACCATAGTCATGACTATCTCAGTCGAGACGCTGGTGGGAAATATCAGGTGACCTGTAGAGTGATCAACCCTGTCTTAAACACCCGGCAAGATAAAGATACTCACATTATCTTCAGAAGTGAGTTTGTTTGAGATCAGTTAAAATTTAAAGTCCTGACATGTCTTCTTTTAGATAGGCGCAATGTTTGAAATCTACACAGGGAATGGATTCGTGCTCTTTTGGGGAATATTTTAATAAACTAGAAACTCTTAACTATTATTTTTGTTGTATTTGACCATGCTACAAAGCATTTTGGCTGTTCAAGTTGGTTACATCCTCTCTTCTATATTCATCTCTCACTCTTATTTAAATGAGATGTATTACTATAATCAAATTATTATTCAAGATGCAGATAAAATTCATTACGAAGAAAAAATACAGACAGGTTTTATCTCTTATTTCCTAACGGGGTCAAGAAGTAAAAAAAAACTTGTTGCTGCCATTGTGGTATGAGAAAATTAATTAACAATTATGGGATTATGAATCAGGATTTAGACCATAACTCAAGATGGCTGATTTGATAGAATATCTGACTGACAATCAGAGGGGTCACGTTCAAATCCTAGTTCCGGTAACTAGTAGTAGGTTGTGTCTCAACAGAGCAGCTCTACCCTGGTCACCATGGTAGCCTTATATTCAGTGTAACAGCACAGACGCAAAAACCATTGTATCTGGGGATAAGATAGGTAGATAAGATTTCCAAGTTGTTCGTGCCAGCTGTGGCCCTTCTAGTCAGCGGATCTCTTTGTGAGACAAAAATGGCAATCAATCTTCTGCTAGTCTTCCTGCTTGGATTATCGGTGGTTCCAGCCAGTCTTCTATGTCTTGCTCCCACCTTCTGGTTGTCCTGCCTCTTCCACTTTTGCCCTCAACGTTTTCTTCTACAATGTGCCTCACAGGGGTTTTGTCGCTTTTGATCTGACCCCAAAGTATTTCAGCTTAAGACTTCTGTAAGAGTGTTTTTGAGTGAATGCCAAGTCTTGCCAGCCATCTTTGTAACTTTTTCTATCCGGGGTATTCTCAGAATTTTTCTGTAGCACTTCATTTCAATGGCAGTGGTCTTTTAGTGTCTTTTTAGATTACAGTCCATTCTTCACATCCATATATTGCACTTGGAAATAATTATAACAACTGTCAAGATTCTGAGTTTTATGTTTGACCTTTGAAGACACAAATGAAAACAAAACATGGTTTAAAAAAACTGTTGAAATATCTTTTTAACCGAAGTATTTAGAATTTGTTACTTTTATCAAGTATTTGTAGGTTGCAATGGATATTGTGGATAGAAACTAGTAGCTGGGAAAGAATCATTCTTTTGTAGTGTCGGAATTTCTAGATTCTAGGGAATTTTGGCTCTTTTCAGATAACACAATCACTGACCAATTCAAATGTTAGATTTTTCCAGCACAATAAAATGCATTTCACTCTGAGATTTTAACTGGGGGTGAGGTTTGGGGTGGCATCTAAATGGGCGAGACAATCTCTTACTTTTTCTTAGATTGACAGTGCTTGCTTTTATACAAGGTTTGACAACAAACAATGCTTGTTACAACACTTACTGACCAGATTTGACTTGACAGGAGAAAAAAACGGCATCTTTCTGCAGCAATTATAATTCAAGAGCAAAACTATAAATAACTTTTCTTCCAATGACTGTTTCTGTCTGATCCAGAGCCCCCACCCGCCCCACCTCAGATGACAGTTGGCAGTGAGTCCTACCAAGGGGTCAGCCCGTCAAACATTGTAACACTGACCGAGGGCTACTCTGGTTATATCAAATGTCGTGTAGAGGGAGGCTACCCTGCTACACACGCTACCAAGCTCAAGTGTGGTCAACTGGTTGATACTGGTGCTGGGCACACTGCTGCCCTAAGCTTCACGGCTGACCAGCTGACCAGGGAGATGAATGGAGCTGTGTGTACCTGTACAAGCCAACATGACTCTGGTTGCTATAGTAACAGGAAAACACAACTGACACTCAATGTTTTATGTAAGTACCGCAGTAGAGTTGATTCTTTAACTTATTAACGAGAATAATGAAAGCACGAGAAGATTTGAAGCTGTTCCATTATCTTAAATATGAAAGTGTTCCCTATTCTTTTTCTTGGTTCTTCTTGTCAGCTGAGTCTCATACTACCAGACCCAATGTGTTTATGATGGTGGAGATGGTTAGATCCTCTGATGCCTTGTGTATTTTCTGAGCCATACGAAGGCGAATAGGCCATATTTTAGAAAAAAAAAACTCTCTTAGCAGCTGACAGGACCGGAGAAATAGCTTCATGACAGATCTTTTCCTCTATCGAAGCAAACCGAACTCAAATCTCAGAGGATTACAAATCCATAGTATACCTGCATGATTAAAGACTCTCACATGCTGTCATAATCCAGAACCCCATCCCACAGTAGCTTCCCATGCAGCCTATGATGATCTGGTTGGACAATCGTTTTCTCGAATAACGTTAGTGTGGTTTTCTCTTAAGCTGTGTCGTGTTGCATGGATATGTGTGCAAGAAAGCGGGCAAATTGCTCTTGCAAGCCAGTTTACTATTTTGTTTACTAGGAAATATAAATAAAAATTTTCTAAAAATCAACAACATCGTGGCTGTGAAAGAGATGCAATAATTAGTTTCCTCTCTGTCACTAGTGTAGTGTCAGTGACGTTTGTGTAATCTTGACTGAATCATTCACTGATGCAATTACTTGTAGGCTTTGTGTACAGTTTGAGAACCATTGCATGGATTTCAGTTAAAAAGGAAAATAAACAAACTATTAGGCTGTAAAGATAAATGACCATAAGAACCTCTACGTTAGTTTCTTATGGTGTTAAAAATATTTTCGAAAGTTGTAAATGCCTTTCTTTTTCACCTTAAGTTGATTTTTTTTTCTTCACAGACATGAAAATCAACCATTATGGTTTTACTGGAGTAGCAATAAAAACATGAACCGAAGGAATTGAATTAATTTCTGATATGTGGAAGGCATCATCGTTGTATACACTTATGTCTTTGAGCTAATCAGCACAACCTTAAGATGCCCAAAGTCTCAGTGAAAGTGAACAGCAATAATTTTCATAGTCAAGCAATAAAACAACAATTGTTGAAGAGTTTAGAACGATGTCTGTAGGGAATTAATAATCAGGGTAGTTCATATCACTGCTTGATGTAAATAAAAATATAATTATGAGGATGATCGTCTACAATGTCCAATTGACGTATGTTTTAACAATAGTCCTGAACACATAATGACATCATGTGATATTCAGTTACATTTTTGTTTGAGTTAAATAGAGCATTTAACTTTAACATGATGTGTTAGTTTAGTACAGAGTTTCAAAGCTCCATTATGGCAAAATCTGTAAATTCTTAGTGAGTCCTTTCATTGGCCGTGTCATGTAAGACAAGCTGATCAATAGTAATATACTCAAATGCCTTCTTTGATTTTATACGATACTTATGTTGTGTAGTTCTACTTTGGAAATGACTCATGTTTCTGACCAGGCATGTGCAATCATACAGTGGGGCGTTAAAAAGTAGATTTTGTCCACACCAACATGCTTGACTGATCATTGTTTTGACTCATTACCTTGTGCTGGTATCAGACTGGAATTGTGACATGCTTTTGTTTTTTTAAGCACTGAAAATCTCCAAACTGATAGAATATTGCTGGTTTAGAGCCTTCATTTCTAGGTTTCTCTATAGAAAGAGATTCAAGAAAGCCTAACTGATAAGATTTGTGTTCTGCCTTTCCCCAGATGCTCCAGAGATCACCTTTACCCTGGCCCCAGCACAGACCACATTCAGCAAGGGAGACAAACTAGAGTTGAAATGTTCTGGTCAAGGGAATCCTGATCCCACTCTGACCTTGACCTTAAAGGAAACCACAGACAACCTGACTAATGTCGCGACCACAGAACTGATCCACACACTCTCTCTAGGTTGTATGGACACCGGCGTGTATGTCTGCTCTGGTCAGAACAGTCAGGGAACAAACAGAACGGAAATCTTTATCGGTGTGCGCTGTGAGTAGATTGTAAGCAGGAAATAGCACGTTTATAAAGGGACCAGCCGTATCATAATTATATATATATATATATATATATATATATATATATATATATATATATGTATGTATGTATGTATATAAATGAGTGTTTTAGTTTGAGGTATTATATTTCCAGGTTTATCTTATTCTGTTATTCCCATTTAACATTTTGGCTTGTCGATCTTTTGTGTTTGAAATCACATGAAAACTATACTCACAATCTCAGTTAAACGAACTAACTTGAAATAAGTACATGCTCAAAGATATATATTTTTAAAGGAAGAATTAAAAAAAAAAAACTTCAATAATTGTGGCGGTTCACTTGATATACATTTAATAATATATCATTTTATTTCCACTTACAGCGCACTGTTGAGCTAAATAATATCGTAGAATCAGTGATGCTATCACGATTGCTTGTTTCTCCAAAGTTCCAAGGGTTTTACATAATTCATGTGTTATATCTAGTCAAGCACAGAAATGGGACAAGTTTTGTTTTGCCAAATTGGAATGAAAAAAAAACCTTATGACAATATATATATAGTAATATACAACCTAATGAAATAAACAAATATGTATCATTGTATCTATACTAAGTATCTACTTAGGGATGTGCTAAAATTTTGTGAGAAATGCACCCTAAGTATGGTAGTTCAAACGATAAACATTTCATTTATTAAAATGTTAAGTGTTGTTATGTTTTTTTATCCAAAAGAATGTTAAGTACTCCTCTCTGTTCCCTGATTTGGCCGAAATTCACTCAGGCCTATTATGTCCTGTAGATTGCTGTGTACCCTATTGTCTCTCAGGCTTATAATGTCCGGTAGACTGCTGTGTACCCTGTTGTCACTCAGGCCTATAATGTCCTGTAAACTGCTGTGTGCTCTATAGTCACTCAGGCCTATAATGTCCTGTAGATTGCTGTGTACCCTATTATCTCTCAGGCTTATAATATCCGGCAGACTGCTGTGTACCCTGTTGTCACTCAGGCTTCCAATGTCCTGTTGACTGCTGTGTGTATTATCGTAACTCAGACCTATTATATCCTGTAGACTTCTGTGTATCCTATAGTCACTCAGGCCGATAATGTCCTGTAGACTGCTGTGTACCCTATAGTCACTCAGGCCGATAATGCCCGGTAGACTGCTGTGTACCCTATAGTCACTCAGGCCGATAATGCCCGGTAGACTGCTGTGTACCCTATTGTCACTCAGGCTTCCAATGTTTTGTAAACTGCTGTGTACTCTATAGTCACTCAGGCCGATAATGTCCTGTAGACTGCTGTGTACTCTATAGTCACTCAGGCCGATAATGTCCTGTAGACTGCTGTGTACCCTATAGTCACTCAGGCCGATAATGTCCTGTAAACTGCTGTGTACTCTATAGTCACTCAGGCCGATAATGTCCTGTAGATTGCTGTGTATCCTATAGTCACTCAGGCCGATAATGTCCTGTAGACTGCTGTGTACCCTATAGTCACTCAGGCCGATAATGTCCTGTAGACTGCTGTGTACCCTATAGTCACTCAGGCTTCCAATGTTTTGTAAACTGCTGTGTACCCTATAGTCACTCAGGCCGATAATGCCCGGTAGACTGCTGTGTACCCTATAGTCACTCAGGCCGATAATGTCCTGTAAACTGCTGTGTGCTCTATTATCACTCAGGCCTATAATGTCCTGTAGATTGCTGTGTACCCTATAGTCACTCAGGCCGATAATGTCCTGTAGACTGCTGTGTACCCTATAGTCACTCAGGCTTCCAATGTTTTGTAAACTGCTTTGTACTCTATAGTCACTCAGGCCGATAATGTCCGGTAGACTGCTGTGTACCCTATAGTCACTCAGGCCGATAATGTCCGGTAGACTGCTGTGTACCCTATAGTCACTCAGGCCGATAATGTCCTGTAGATTGCTGTGTATCCTATAGTCACTCAGGCCGATAATGTCCGGTAGACTGCTGTGTACCCTATAGTCACTCAGGCCGATAATGTCCGGTAGACTGCTGTGTACCCTATAGTCACTCAGGCCGATAATGTCCGGTAGACTGCTGTGTACCCTATTGTCACTCAGGCTTCCAATGTCCTGTAGACTGCTGTGTATCCTATTGCCACTGAGGCCTATAATGTCCTGTAGACTGCTGTGTGCCCTATAGTCACTCAGGCCGATAATGTCCTGTAGACTGCTGTGTGCCCTATCGGCACTTGGGCTCCAAAGGTCTTACAGATTGTTATGTGTCTAATTGTCACTCAGGCTTCCAATGTCCTGTAGACTGCTGTGTGCCCTATTGTCACTCAGGCTTGCAATGTCCTGTAGACTGCTGTGTGCCCTATTGTCACTCAGGCTTCCAATGTCCTGTAGACTGCTGTGCGCCCTATCGTCACTCAGGCTTCCAATGTCCTGTAGACTGATGTGTGCTATATCGTCTCTCAGGCTTCCAATGTCCTGAAGACTGCTGTTGCCCTATCGCCATAGGGCCTGTTTCAGAATAGATTAAATTATTTATCAGGAGCCGTGGCTAAATTTCTAACAGCAAACATTTCAACAGTCCCTTCGCTTTACTTTTGTTGGAATATTATGAGGCATAGTTTTTTTTTTTTATTTTTGTTTTTGTTTTTTTGAGTAGTTTGAGGTAGATCTAAATGCACAGGTTCACAATGATATTGGTAAGAATAGACAAAGAGGCTTGGAGATGTGATGACAAACATCATATACTGTCATCTGCCTCATTTTAACAGTTTTGTTAATTTTTTCAGGCCTTCAACAGCTGAATCCGTTGTACAACTACCCAAAACCTCAAGTTGATGCTGTCTTGGGAGACACTGTTAAATTTGGTATAGAGATCTACGGCTTCCCAGAGCCCAGTACATTGACCCTAGAGAGGACAGATGATGAGATAAACTTGATTTCATCTCCTCGCCACTCAGTAGAGTATACAGTCGGTGTAGCGCCCTTTGGAGTTGTGAATGTGACCATCTCGGATGTTGTCGATGCTGACTATACCAACTACATCCTGACAGTAGACAATGGTGTGGGGAATGGTCTGATCTACACTTTTTATCTGAATGAAGGTTTGTTAAAATGCGCTTCACTTCTATCACTATCACCGCCGCTGTACTTGTTATTTCTGATACATGAAGTCTGTCAATTACCTTTTACCACAACTACAACGAAAACACTATCGGCAGTAAAAGCAGCAACCGACTACTACTGCTACTGAAACTGCTGCTGCTGCTGCTGCTGCTGCTGCTGCTGCTGCTACTACTACTACTACTACTACTACTACTACTACTACTACTACTACTACTACTACTACTACTACTACTACTACTACTACTACTACTACTACTACTACTATTTCTTCTTCTTCTTCTTCTTCTTCTTCTTCTTCTGCTGGTGCTGCTGCTTGTTCTAATGCTTCTAACGTCAAGGAATAACATTGTTAAGCTCTAAGTTGACACAACAATACAGAGCAGTTAAAATTTCAGCTTCATTAGTTACAAAAACTGGAAACAATATGTACAGAGATATACACACAGATGATTAAACGAAACTAAAAAATAATAATGATACAAATAATATATATATATAATTATATATATATATATATATATATATATATATATATATACTCTTTCTCTCTCTCTCTCTCTCTCTCTCTCTCTCTCTCTCTCTCTCTCTCTCTCTCTCTCTCTCTCTCTCTCTCTCTCTCTCTCTCTCTCTCTCTCTCTCTCTCTCTCTCTCTCTCTCTCTCTCTCTCTCTCTCTCTCTCTCTTCCTCTACCAATACATTTTCAGATTAGATTTTACTTGTGCAAACAATTGATGAATCAGCCTGACTCTCGTCGTGTGGTTTATGTTATTTCACCAATCTTACCAAGTCATTAAAAAGCATGCATCTCCAAATTTTTCCTTGTAAAATAGTAAAAGATGATAAGAGGCAGAAATTAAAAGAATAATTGAAGGTAAGAAATTATTGGTTTCTGTGAAGCTTCCTCTGATTGTATCCAGTAAAATCTCCTCACCTAGGCAGCAACCTCCATGACGATAGTGAGGGTGAACAATTGAATATCACCGCTATCATCAGCGGTGTCGTGGCTGTGCTCATCATAGCTGGCTTTATTGTCTCTATCATCTTCCTTTCGAGGAAAAACCGACTACTAAAAGAGAGATTGTCCTTGAACCAGAAAGGTAAGTAAATAACCAGCTATTAACTTGAGGATAAGCGAGAGAATAATATGAACAGTTTTTTCTCTCATCTATGTTTTGCATTGTCTTCCCACATTGTCAATTACCCAAAGGGCTTTTTATTGAATATAATGATCTGTCATTAAAGATAAATGTTCTTGTAAATATCTCATACAATTTCTTTTCTCTAAAACGTTATAGTCAGCTTAACAGAATGCCGTGACTTGGTATTTTAACTCGCCTTTCTCACGCTGCTGTGTAAAGTTTATAATGGCTGTTTTGTGGTTTTAAAGTCCTTTTCCTTTTAAAGATTAGCATTAAAGGGCAAAAGAATTCCATCAGTAGTTTTACCTACAGTGTTAAATCCTCACTAAATATCTGACTTTCTGAAACGTATTTCTCACCTAAAAACACAAAATGAAACAAATTCAACTACCTTTTTCCCCTGGAAATATCAGTAACTGTAAATAGTCTGTCTGTCTTAACAGGTGGTGTTATGCTAGCTTCCAGAGACACCATATCCGTCTCAACCAGTCTCTCCTCCAGACCAGGACAGTATGAGGCTATTGATAATATACTAGCTAAAACACCTGTCTCGGCCAGTCTCCCTCCCAGACCAGGACAGTATGAGACTGTTGATGATATACCAGCTAGCACACCTGTCTCGGCCAGTCTCCCTCCCAGACCAGGACAGTATGAGACAATCGATGATATACCAGCTAGCACACCTGTCTCGGCCAGTCTTCCTCCCAGACCAGGACAGTATGAGACAATCGATGATATACCAGCTAGCACACCTGTCTCGGCCAGTCTCCCTCCCAGACCAGGACAGTATGAGACAATCGATGATATACCAGCTAGCACACCTGTCTCGGCCAGTCTTCCTCCCAGACCAGGACAGTATGAGACAATCGATGATATACCAGCTAGCACACCTGTCTCGGCCAGTCTTCCTCCCAGACCAGGACAGTATGAGACTGTTGATGATATACCAGCTAGCACACCTGTGTCAGCCAGTCTCCCTTCCAGACCAGGACAGTATGAGACAATCGATGATATACCAGCTAGCACACCTGTGTCAGCCAGTCTCCCTCCCAGACCAGGACAGTATGAGACAATCGATGATATACCAGCTAGCACACCTGTGTCAGCCAGTCTCCCTTCCAGACCAGGACAGTATGAGACAATCGATGATATACCAGCTAGCACACCTGTGTCAGCCAGTCTCCCTCCCAGACCAGGACAGTATGAGACAATCGATGATATACCAGCTAGCACACCTGTCTCGGCCAGTCTCCCTCCCAGACCAGGACAGTATGAGACAATCGATGATATACCAGATAGCACACCTGTGTCAGCCAGTCTCCCTCCCAGACCAGGACAGTATGAGACAATCGATGATATACCAGCTAGCACACCTGTGTCAGCCAGTCTCCCTCCCAGACCAGGACAGTATGAGACAATCGATGATATACCAGATAGCACACCTGTGTCAGCCAGTCTCCCTCCCAGACCAGGACAGTATGAGACAATCGATGATATACCAGATAGCACACCTGTTCCACCCAGTCTCCCTCCCAGACCAGGACAGTATGAGACAATCGATGATATGCCAGCTAGCACACCTGTGTTAGCCAGTCTTCCTCCAAGACGAGGACAGTATGGGACAGTCGATGATATACCAGCTAGCTCACCTGTGTCAGCCAGTCTCCCTCCAAGACGAGAACAGTATGGGACAGTCGATGATATACCAGCTAGCACACCTGTGTCAGCCAGTCTCCCTCCAAGACGAGGACAGTATGGGACAGTCGATGATATACCAGCTAGCTCACCTGTGTCAGCCAGTCTCCCTCCAAGACGAGGACAGTATGGGACAGTCGATGATATACCAGCTAGCTCACCTGTGTCAGCCAGTCTCCCTCCAAGACGAGGACAGTATGGGACAGTCGATGATATACCAGCTAGCTCACCTGTGTCAGCCAGTCTCCCTCCAAGACGAGGACAGTATGGGACAGTCGATGATATACCAGCTAGCTCACCTGTGTCAGCCAGTCTCCCTCCAAGACGAGGACAGTATGGGACAGTCGATGATATACCAGCTAGCTCACCTGTGTCAGCCAGTCTCCCTCCAAGACGAGGACAGTATGGGACAGTCGATGATATACCAGCTAGCTCACCTGTGTCAGCCAGTCTCCCTCCCAGACGAGGACAGTATGGGACAGTCGATGATATACCAGCTAGCTCACCTGTGTCAGCCAGTCTCCCTCCAAGACGAGGACAGTATGGGACAGTCGATGATATACCAGCTAGCTCACCTGTGTCAGCCAGTCTCCCTCCAAGACGAGGACAGTATGGGACAGTCGATGATATACCAGCTAGCTCACCTGTGTCAGCCAGTCTCCCTCCAAGACGAGGACAGTATGGGACAGTCGATGATATACCAGCTAGCTCACCTGTGTCAGCCAGTCTCCCTCCAAGACGAGGACAGTATGGGACAGTCGATGATATACCAGCTAGCTCACCTGTGTCAGCCAGTCTCCCTCCAAGACGAGGACAGTATGGGACAGTCGATGATATACCAGCTAGCTCACCTGTGTCAGCCAGTCTCCCTCCCAGACGAGGACAGTATGGGGCAGTCGATGATATACCAGCTAGCTCACCTGTGTCAGCCAGTCTCCCTCCCAGACGAGGACAGTATGGGACAGTCGATGATATACCAGCTAAAACATCTGTCCCACACATTCTCCCTCCTAGACGAGGACAAAATGAGACTGTTGATGATATACCAGCTAGCTCACCTGTGTCAGCCAGTCTCCCTCCAAGACGAGGACAGTATGGGACAGTCGATGATATACCAGCTAAAACATCTGTCCCACACATTCTCCCTCCTAGACGAGGACAAAATGAGACTGTTGATGATATACCAGCTAAAACACCTGTTCCACCCAGTCTCCCTCCCAGACCAGGACAGTATGGGACACCCGATGATATACCAGCTAAAACATCTGTCCCACACATTCTCCCTCCTAGACGAGGACAAAATGAGACTGTTGATGATATACCAGCTAAAACACCTGTTCCACCCAGTCTCCCTCCCAGACGAGGTCGGTATGGGACAGCCGATGATATACCAGTTAACACACCTGTCCCGGCCAGTCTCCCTGCTAGACCAGGACAGTATGAGGCAACCGTTATACCAGCTAAAACACCTGGTCCACCCAGTCTCCCTCCCAGACGAGGACATTATGGGACAATCGATGATATACCAGCTAAAACACTTGTCCCACCCAGTGTCCCTCCCAGACCAGGACATTATGGGACAATCGATGATATACCAGCTAAAACACTTGTCCCACCCAGTGTCCCTCCCAGACGAGGACAGTATGGGACAATCGGTGTTATACCAGGTAGCACACCTGTCTCGGCCAGTCTCCCTCCCAGGCAATAACAGTATGGGACTGTTGATGATATACCAGCTACAGATACTACACTTTTTTTAGCCAATCTGCTCCCTGGAGAAACCAATAATGAAAGCACCCAGAACATGCCTGTCACACCTGGAACTTACAACTCCATATCCCCCCAGGACGTTGAACCTTTAAGTATCTACCAAGAGCTGGAACGATTCACTTGACCAGTGGTGATCTTGGCTTATCTGGACCTGAGAGTTACATTCAGAGCACCGTCACCTCCTGCTACTAATTATGTCAACGTTGATATGTCTTCTGCTCCGGGGAGAAAGAGAGTCACCAAACAGGCATATGAGAACGTGCGACTGAAAATTTAAAATGCTTTCGGCACTTGACAAAGTTTATTTGACAAATTTTATGACTGTTAGGTAAAATACCCATATCCGGAGTTCTCTCTAAAAATGCACTTGTAAAATTATTTAACCTCTTAAAATGCTTATGCTTACAGTTAAGGCACTATTGTATGAACTCTATTTGAATGATTTGATTTTTTTAATCATTGATTCACTGTATGAACCATGATTGCTTTTCATGGCTTATGTCATGTATAGCTATAAAAGTTTTTGCCCACAATGTTTTTAAATGTCAAGCGGTAGACCAAAGACTTTCAGCATGGTATGCTTAAGGTTCAAATCCTGGCAGGGTCAGATATGGCATGCACTCTTTGGGAAAAATAATTTTCTTAACTTCTCCATGTGTCACTCAGGTTTAGAACTACATATAGCACCGGACTGGAGGTATTTAAATATTTGCCAGTCAGGTTAAGAATTATACATGTAATTATTAACGTACTGCTATGGAAGGAATTGAAACATTTTGTCACTCATATTAAGAAGGAGAACCTGAGATAGTGAAATATTAAATTTTTTTCAATCAAGTCAATAATAATTAAAGTACTAGAGGCAATGAAATACTTTGGCAGTCAGATTAAGATTAATAGATACTAATGTGCTAGAGGTAATGAAATACTTTGACAGTCAGATTAAGATTAATAGATACTAATGTGCTAGAGGTAATGAAATACTTTGTCAGTCAGATTAAGATTAATAGATACTAATGTGCTAGAGGTAATGAAATACTTTGTCAGTCAGATTAAGAACAATAGATACTAATGTGCTAGAGGTAATGAAATACTTTGTCAGTCAGATTAAGAACAGTAGATACTAATGTGCTAGAGGTAATGAAATACTTTGTCAGTCAGATTAAGAACAGTAGATACTAATGTGCTAGAGATAATGAAATACTTTGTCAGTCAGATTAAGAACGAAATTACCGATGATATACCAACTAGAACTGTCATTAACCTTGTGAAGCATATTCCTTGTTTCAACATGGGCTGCAAGTCATCTTATCTTATTCATATTCACAAATATAAATAGTATCTCAATTTAAAAAAGTAGTAGAAAAAGGTTTGCTTCTATTTTTAACACAACGCAGATATTCTTTTTTCAAAGCATTAAATCTTGTCAGGGAAAAGCATGATTTATGTTAGAAATAAAAAAAAACTGAGAACAAAGGTCAAGGTGATTCTGAACGATGGTTAAGGTATTCTAATAAATGTATAATTATTGTCTTAAAAGGAAACAGATAAGCTTTGAAAACGAAAAGGTGTGGAAATACTTGGATTTATTTACCCTAAGTGATAAAAATGGGTAACTATTTGCGGATTGTACAATTATTTTCATCAGGAAGCAGCATCAGACTTTTACAAGCGAAGAATATTAGCAAAAGTAGTATTTAGATTTGTGTCTTTCTCCCCTTTATAATAATAATAAGAAGAAAGAGAAGAAGAAGAAGAAGAAGAAGAAGAAGAAGAAGAAGAAGAAGAAGAAGAAGAAGAAGAATTAAACGAGAAGAATTAAACGAGAAGAAAAACAAGAAGAAGAAGAAGAAGAAGAACAACAACAACAACAACAACAACAACAACAACAACAACAACAGCAACGACAACAACAAGGAGAATAAGAAGTACAGGAAGAACAAGAACAAGAAGAACAAGAAGAGGAACAAGAATAAGAACAAGAAGCACAAGAAGAAAATGATACTTACAAAAAATTATCACCTTAATATGAATAGTTATATCAATAATAATACTGGTAATGATCAAAGTGTCGAAACAATTTTTTTTTTCAATATCAATGACATTCCCAATTTATTAGTCATATCAAAATTTATTCTGGAATGTCAATATCTTAACGACATTGTTTTAACAATTTCGTTGTCTAGATAAATAAATATCCACTAATCAAAGCAACTTAGAAGTTAACAAAAAAAAATAAACACTATTTTCAACAAAGAAAAATAACTATTGCAACAATTTATTAACAAGTTCTTTTCTAAAAAACATTTTGGTTAAAAAAAAATTGGTGAATACTCGAAAAAAGAACATCACAGATTGCCAAGTTAAAGCTAAACTTTAAGAATGGCAGCAAATTTTGAGGAAGAAAAATATGAATTCCCCATATTTTTTCCATAAAACTGTAGCCGTATCTCTAAGTTCCTTCAATTCATTTACATTCACATAAATTATCTTTACAAAAGTAAAATCACTTTTTAAAAATACATTTACATTTTTAGTGTTGTTACGCTCTTTCATCACACAAAAGTAAAAGCTTGTATACAAATGGGTCAATGTAAAAGAAAAGATAGCGATTTACTGAGTTACGGTAATGGTTTTGATTAGCCTTGGCTTTTGGTGACAAAGAGTATCAGGAGTATTGACAAACAAATTGAATAAACACTTGATGGCCTTCCTGCTTGCCCCGACTCTTTATCCTCTTTTCGTTCTGAAACTTAAAAAAAAAATGTAATGAAAGGCTTAACTTTAATAACTTGCCTTAGAGGCGCTACTATAATACATTACATTATGATGAAGTAAGCATTTCGCATTTTGCATACATACATACATACACACACACACACATATATATATATATATATATATATATATATATATATATATATATATATATATATATATATATATATATTATTTCTAAATTTTTTTGTAAGACGCTTAGTGTCCAAATATAACTTTCATCTGTGTTCTTTTTCCATATTTGAAATTAAGATAGACATCTTAGCAAGTAGGGCGGCATTGTCTATAGTACTTATTCATTGTTTATGGAAGTTCTCAAAGCAAAAGAAAGGCCTAGAAAAACGGTATTCTGTTGTAACCGCATCTTTTTGCAACAAAAGGTACACGTTTTTTTATTTCTAGTTTTGGTAGTAGAGGCTACAGAAAAGGATAATCAGGAAAGGACGCTCAGTGTAGTTTATTCCCACTATTCTCATAATTGGTTAACTGTTAGTCTCATTTAATTGAGTAAGATGTTCGTCAACGATAGTTATGTTGTTGAGAACTTTCCATTGTACGAAGCAGCTATACGTCTAAAGTGCAGTTTATGACTAATTTTATCACTCTCCGATGACAGTTTTCTTTCAGTTTGAGGCTGAGCTTTCTTTAGTAAAAACACTTTTTAATCTTTAGAGTTCACTTGTTGCAATGTCTTTTAATGAACTTTTCGTCTATGTTTCGAATCATTTCATTGGGTATCGCAATGTGTATAAAGTTATGATTTGGCTATATATTTGGGCAGTAGTGATACTTGTTTAAAAACTCTCACAACGTCATTAGCCTGGCGTTCAGACACCAATTAGTTATTAATAATGTTAACAATGATATGTTATGCTTAGCCCATTGCTTTACCATACATATCCAGAAACTGATCTTGGTCAGTTCTCAACATTTCATTCTAAACATTTATACACCATATTGAAAAAAAAACAACTATTCTTGCTAGGTTTCTCAAAAAAAAATATAATGATAATGACGGTGAATATTTCACTCTCCTCGGACATCAATTTTTTTGGCCGGTGAATATAATAACCGCTTGCACTTATGTTTTATTTAAGTTATATTGAGATATCCTAATGCAATCATGTAAACTGTAATACATTACTGATTGTCAGATTTTTTAATTGTTTTAAATGCTCTTGGGTTTGCGCATCGAGTATCCTATATAAAACGGTAGAAGATGCAGCTGCGTTTGACTATAATGGGTTCGGATATACAAGATGACCCATTAGCTTTGGTGGTGAGAATTTTTTCTATAATCATGATGTCTAATTTAGATGATTGGCTAATATTCATATTTGACTTTTAATTCTTTGATCTCGACATTTCAAAAATATTGAGTCAATTTAATAAATCAAAAAAATTTCCTAAAACTTTCATTGCATGTGCTTCGGAGATACCTTGTAACTATAAGCGATACGCAAATCATTGACCTAATTCCATTGCTCAACAAATTTTGTTTGTGAATTAAGCTGTGAACTAGGGAAACTTGCGAATTCCGTTAGTTTTGCTAACATCTGTCAGAAGTCAATTAAGATTTTTGTAGCAATATAAGTGGTGTCATCAGCGTATATTTAGTTTCACCACTTGCTTAGTTCAATGTTTTTCATACTTTCATCATGTTACATCTCCTACTACTGTGTGAATAACACAGAGATATTAGACAGCCTATTCCAACTCCTCTTTCTAAATCAAATTTTGTGGGTAAACAAATAATATATTTTTTTCCTATCGCTTTTCCGTAAGTTAAAATTTAACGTCTATCGAATATAGTTTCTACCAAGACCACGCAGAAAAATATTTTCAAAATGCAGTTCCGTTTAATCAAGTAGTTAGTAGTAGTAGTAGTAGTAGTAGTAGTAGTAGTAGTAGTAGTAGTAGTAGTAGTAGTAGTAGTAGTAGTAGTAGTAGTAGTAGTAGTAGTAGTAGTAGTAGTAGTAGTAGTAGTAGTAGTAGTAGTAGTAGTAGTAGTAGTAGTAGTAGTAGTAGTAGTAGAAGTAGTAGTAACGGTAGTAGTAGCGGTAGTAGTGGTGGTGGTGGTTGTAATAGTAGTAGTAGTAGTAGTAGTAGTAGTAGTAGTAGTAGTAGTAGTAGTAGTAGTAGTAGTAGTAGTAATACTAGTAGTAGTAGTAGTAGTAGTAGTAGTAGTAGTAGTAGTAGTAGTAGTAGTAGTAGTAGTAGTAGTAGTAGTAGTAGTAGTAGTAGTAGTAGTAGTAGTAGTAGTAGTAGTAGTAGTAGTTTTGTGGTAGTACTAAAGTAGTAGTAGTAGCAGTAGTAGTAGTAGCACATGTAGCAGTTGTAGTAGTAGTAGTAGTAGTAGTAGTAGTAGTAGTAGTAGTAGTAGTAGTAGTAGTAGTAGTAGTAGTAGTAGTAGTAGTAGTAGTAGTAGTAGTAGTAGTAGTAGTAGTAGTAGTAGTAGTAGTAGTAGTAACTATAATTTCAGTGCTTATTGCTGTAATAAAATAATTTTTACAGAAACGAGTGTTTTATGAAGTTTTTTAACATATGAATAACATTTGTATTTACGAAAACTAATTCATTACCATTGGCTTTTCTAAATCATATGCAATCGTATATTTTAATCTATGTCTTAATCAATGCCCGTTTTCAAATCTCGTCTGACTTACTGATATTGACGCTTTCCTCAATTACTAGGTAGTTGGCCAAAGTCTTTCCGTCGGGAATATCGGGGTACATGTATCCGTTGAATGTGTGTCTGCCCTCTCCTAACTGCTCTGCTGACACTGTGACTGAGCAGCGAGACTTAAAGTAGACTGGTTCCTCAGAGGTTGGGATGTGTTTGGTGTCATAACTAGTTGTTATTATAACTGGCTCACCTCCCTGGATATCAAAAGAGACCAAAACAGCAACAATAAACCATGAGTTGTGTCCTGCAGGACATTTTCTGTGCTGAAATATATATTACTTGAACATACTACCTTTTAGTTTTTCTTTTTTAGGCGCAGTTATCATTTAAATGAAAAGGGAATATTAATTTCATTTCTGTAGGAAGCTATCTTTTTGCTCCTCAGAGCTCTAAAGTTTTAAAGGAATTTGATCATTTAAATTTTACGAGAATAGGATTAGTTTCAAAACTATTTTTTTCAGTTATCCAGTTGGTTTACAGAATAAGCTTTTATCAGGCTGGTATGAATTAAATGACATGAAAGCAATTCTGTCTCGGAGTTTTTGAAAATAGAAAAAAAACATGATGTTTTGCTCTGGTCTTTTAAATTGGGAGTTTGCTGAACATTATTTTAGACTAAATAAAGTAAAAACCAAAACACACTCAAAAATCTGAAACTAATATAGTGAAAACAGAAAAAGCATGAAAGAATAGAGAAAGTAATACAACAAAGCTTTACATCTGTTCTCCTCTCAAAACTGCACTTGGCCGCCGGAAAGATTCTCTTCGTGGAGCAGGTTACTGTCACGGCCTTCACCTTTCCGGACTCAGGGTCAAGGTCTTCGATGAGCGAACATTTAGGATTCACTGGTTTTACTGGTAGTTTAGAAAAATCAGGAAATAACTTTTATCATTTTTCGTCCTTTTTCATACATACATCTTCAAAGATTAATACACATACAAAGCGCCACAAAGGTTTGAATTTCATCATTAGAGGAAATATTTTTAGTATTATAATAGGAAATATCCATTTTCCTGATCAAAAGTAAAGGAAATCGACTAGTACTATGTTTTCCCAATTTTTTTTTTTTTTCTTATTTTTTTTTTTTTTGTTCGATCTTTTTAAAAGCACATAAAAGACTTTCAGTTACCACATAAAGTGCATAATGCATGGAACACGGCCGTCGCAGAATTCAGAGCTGCGCGTATATTTAAACCTGCATGATAATGAAATTAAAAAGACCTGCATAACTAGCCAACTATTCTAATGGCATGGAAGGAGCAGAAAATAAAAGCATTAGAGAAGTTTAATTATTTTCAGTCCCTTAAGGAAACATGGTACGATAAGTCAACGAAATATACCCTGTCTCCTTGTATTGCACTCAACATTCAAAGGATATGTAAGAGTATTTGCTTCGAACTTTCACTGTTCGTGAGATCATGTGGAACCACAAACAGGCAGTGTATCTTTACATCACAGAATGAACCAACCATGATCCTTGACTACAGAATTTAGGAAGATTCCAAGATGATCACGGAAGTATGGATACCGCCACAAAAAGCACACACCCATTGTACAAAAATCAAGTTTCAGGTGTATAGATGTAGCGAAAGAAATCGCATGCCAGAAGTCACTTGGTTCCTATCATAAAGCTGACAGACTATTCTATCACTGGACTCACCAGAGATCACTTGGTTCCCATCATAAAGTTGACAGACTATTCTATCACTGGACCCACCATAGATCACTTGGTTCCCATCATAAAGTTGACAGACTATTCTATCACTGGACTCACCAGAGACCACTTGGTTCCATTCATAAAGGTGACAGACTATTCTATCACTGGACCCACCATAGATCACTTGGTTCCCATCATAAAGTTGACAGACAATTCTATCACTGGACCCACCATAGATCACTTGGTTCCCATCATAAAGTTGACAGACTATTCTATCACTGGACGCACCAGAAATCACTTGGTTCCCATCATAAAGTTGACAGACTATTCTATCACTGGACTCACCAGAAATCACTTGGTTCCCATCATAAAGTCGACAGACTATTCTATCACTGGACCTATTACCATAGATCCTTACCTGGACGCAAGGCATGGAAAACTGGGATTCTCAAAAAGGTCACCTAGGTTGCGTCATGAAGTTGATCGAGTCGCACAACACTGTATAAGCTATTACATAGTTATGCCTATCACATCACAACATATCCGTTTTAAGAGAGAATCGACCAAAATAAGATTAATATTAGACACACCAAAGAGGTCCATCTTGTCGCAAACCATCTTTTTTTTTCTTTTTTGCCATGCAGTTGATTGACCCAATCAAGTTGAAATGAAACTGACCTCATCAAAATCACATTTTATTTAAGTTTCGTCAAAGAAATAGCTGGCTTGGCTAAAAACCTTCTTGACAACCTCAAACGGGGAGACTGTCACATTCAACTCACTCTCCGTAGAATTTCAACTTTTGTTGACTTTTCAACACTTGACCTACCATAGATATGGGCGAAACCTAGTTCCAGCAACACAACTGGCATGATGACTTATAGACATTGTATTTCTAAGGTTTCTAAGATTCACTTTATAATTAGTACATTAATCTCACCATAGATGACGAATCCGCTTATTCCCAGCTGGCTGCCACCACAGAACTCACAGCCCCATTGCGAGTGGAGTAATGGAGAGACTCTGGTCATGTTCTGTAGAGTCAAGATCGAGCCTGTTTCGACCATTTTGACGTCAATGCCATACAACTTTTTGAAGGACCCTCCACAAGTTTCATATGTACAGCTTGCAAGTTCTCTGGAATCTTCCGTCCATTTCATGAGGAACGTGTGTGGACAGCTGGACAGATCCGCTGCACAGGTTATGGTGGCAGGAGTTCCCTCTTCTACAGCGCCGGCAGCTGGAGCCGCAGAGAAAAGGGTCAAGTTGGGCGATAAATTGAGGCAAAACCAAGACTATTATTATTATTATTATTATTATTATTATTATTATTATTATTATTATTATTATTATTATTATTATTATTATTATTATTATTATAAAGAGGAGATCATAGGCGATTATAATAAAAGGTCTACGTCTATTCGTTAGATTTGATTGTTTATATTTTATTAACGTCTATGTATAGTAAGATGGGAAGATAGAAAAAAAGGACAAATTTATTTGAATATCAGTTATCGTTAAAAATGGTGAATCCTATTTGTTACATTATTCCTAAGAAGATTTTAGATAACCAAAATCCGAATTTGAATTCAGAGAAAACAATATTATTGGCCAATGAAATCAATATTGTTGTAAGTTCTTGAACAGCTTTTGTACACTGAGGATGCTTTTGTTTTTAAGGGATGATCTTAAGAAGTTTGGAATGTGGTTCTGAAAGCTTAGACCTGACAGCATAGCCGGTTCCACCTGTTTAAAAGTTCTCTACTCTTGAGAAAAAAAGAAACGAACGAAAGAAAAAAAGATGAAATGTACTCACTCAATGACGGGGGTTTGATTATGTCTTCCTCTACCTGGCTGGGTGTAGTTGGAGCAACAGTTGTCATTTTCGGATTCTGGCCTACCGAAGATAAAAAAGGCACTCATACCAAGACAGAGTCAAATATCATTTCATAAAATCAGCTACAATTCTTAAACAAGGTTGACATAGCGATTTTGGCAGGTTTAAAAGCTTCTAAAAATATGCAACTGTAAAACTGCATATGCATTTTGTACTTAAGGAAAGGAAAAAGATAGGGTTTTAGAGAGAGAGGGAGAGAGAGAGAGAGAGAGAGAGAGACAGAGACAGAGACAGAGAGAGGGAGAGAGAGAGAGAGAGAGAGAGAGAGAGAGAGAGAGGGAGAGAGAGAGAGAGAGAGAGAGAGAGGGAGAGAGAGAGAGAGAGAGAGAGAGAGGGAGAGAGAGAGAGAGAGAGAGAGAGAGAGAGAGAGAGAGAGAGAGAGAGAGAGAGAGAGAGAGAGAGAGAGAGAGAGAGAGAGAGAGAGAGAGAGAGAGAGAGGGAGAGAGAGAGGGAGAGAGAGAGAGAGAGAGAGGGAGAGAGAGAGAGAGAGAGGGGGGGAGAGAGAGAGAGATGCGGACAGAGAAACACAGGGGGCAAAGACATCAATCATTTCAATTAAAACAAACGCTATCAGCCTTGCTTACAACCATAGGTATCGGATCGTTGTCTTTTCAAAACAATTTTGGGTCAGTTTGGACCATGACATACTTACAGGTAACGCTATAAAATTAACAGAATTTCGGTGGAATTCTTACCCGGAGCATACGTTTCACCTGGAGGGAGAGTGGGATACAAATCTGTGTGGGGTTGTGGAGCCACCTGAAGCACATCTCCTACAGTGTCACGAGTGGTCTGCGAGCTGGTGAAGGTTGCCGGTGAGTCGCAAACCACCAAACGGCAGCACGTTTTGGGCACACGGACCAGAGAGCAGCCTTTAGGCAGATTGAGGAAGTCTGGGCACCGGTTCTCGCAGGCCACATAGCCGAGAGTGGCATTCTCGCAGATACAACGTTTCTCGCAGCCATCATACCACACTTCGTTCTGCTGGCGCACTACGCCGTTGTTGATGCATACATTAGACTGGGCACTGTCTGCCTTGATTGAGGCTGGTCCACTGGTACCTCCGCTGCCAGTGAGAACACCGACCTGTGTTTGGAACTCACACAGAGGCTTCTCACAACACTCGCCTGGACGTCTCACTAGTTTACAGTTGCTAGGCAACGAGGCATAGTGAGGGCACTGGCTTTGGCAGACGTAGGACGCGTCACCAAGACAAATACATTGGAACTGGCAGCCGATATACCATATCTGGCCTGAATCGTAGGTCTCACCTTTGTAGAAGCAGGATTTCGATTCATTCTTTGTGTCGTAGGTCAAATCAAAAGTGCAAACTGGCTCAAGGCAGCATTTGCCTTGCTGTTTTACAAGGGAGCACTGCTTCGGGAGGTTGTAGTAACTGGGACATTTGTTGTAGCACTCGTACTGGCCCGTGCTGGCGTCTGCACACTCACACTCGTAGGCGCATCCATCGTTCCACTGATCTCCCTGGTCATACTGTTGACCTTTGTAGAAACACTTGTTCAAAGATATGTCAACCTGTGTACCAGGGCTGCAGTAGCCGCAGAACTTCCTACAATTTTCCTTTGCCGAGGGTTTGTAGTAGCCAGCACACCTTTTGACGTTACATTGATTAAATTTGTTGACGCAGGGGGGTTCTACAGTTATAGTCACGTTGCAGATGCCACACGTCCTGGCACAGAACGTATTTGCCCAGTTCTGGTAATTGTTACAAACAGATTGGCCATATGCCGCACAGTTAGGGATCGTGTCCTCGCACAGCTCTGTTCTGAGAGTTGGTGCCGACGGAGTTGTCACTGAGCGTTTCGTTATGGGCAGAATGGAGGGGGGGATGGTGGGCAGGATCTTCTGGATATCTTCGCAGGTTTGAACCTATAAGAAAAAAGAACAAAAGTATTGTGATAAGGAATTTATCAACCACAGAGTAAAAACGCATCCCATCAGAAAAACTTATTCTTAAGTTTATGTCGAGCAGATTAACTGCAGGATCAGCAGACAGAATTTTTTATTTCGAGATTCGTGTGTTTTTTGTTCTTTGTTTTTTTTTTTTTTGTTTTGTTTTGTTTTTTTGTTGTTTTTTGTTTTTTTTTTTTTTGTTTTTTTTTGCTTCCTTTATTTTAGAAATGAAGGATAAAGTTATTTATTTACGAAAGACTCTATCTATCTATCTATCTATCTATCTATCTATCTATCTATCTATCTATTTATCTATCTATCTATTTATCTATCTATCTATCTATCTATCTATCTGTCTCACTCTGTCTATCTATCTTTGTGTCTATCTTTCTCTTCCTGGTGGGGAATTCATTTAAAGAGTGAAAAGTTTTTTTGCAATTTTTATTCAACAGCTTCCAACGATGGATGTTTAGCTTTTTAGCTCATAGTATGCCTGAACAAGAAGAAGCTATAATTATTTGCAAACAAGATATCAGACAAGCGAAGCTGTTAGATAACCGCCAAGATGAAGTACAAGAATCACAAGAGTTAAACACGATTAGACTTTGGTTATAACTCGAAATGCAGATGAAAGCTTTTACTGAGGGGAGTCAAAAATAGACAAGACACGCCAAGCATTCCAACCTGGTCCCTCTGTCTTTAACTTTACCAGATCATCACACTAGAATGCAGATGTGGGCATGGGCAATCAGTCAAAAATAGACGAGACACGTCAAGCATTCCAACCTGGTCCCTCTGTCTTTAACTTTACCAGATCATCACACTAGAAGGCAGATATGGGTATGGGCAATCAGTCAGATGACAGACGTACCTTAAAAGCTGTCCGGATGGCGTTTAATTTGCTGAAGTCCTTCACGGTGATGACATGCCTGTTGTTCGGATCAGAAGCGATGCCATTTAGCTCTGACCTAGAAACGTCGTCGCCCACGCCGACACTAAAGATGATGATACCTTTAGCTTTAGCTCTGTCGGCGGCAGCTTTCGTCTCTTCCGGTCTGTTGGAATTTCCGTCTGTGATAACTATAGCAATGTTGGGAATCCCCGGGCGGTTGCCGTTAGCAGTCTTTGTGTAAGAGAGAGAAAAAAAAGGAACAAGGGGAAACAATCCCAAATTTTAAATCTTAAATAAGGCAAATATAAGTTTTCAGCCCGTAAACGAACAGCTGTGCTAATTTCAGAAGTAAAAGATGCAGGTTTGGTTTAAATTGGAGCAGAATACTGAGAATAGTCCTATTAATTTTGACACTTGTTTCAAGTGGAACTTGTTGAATATGGGATTTAAATAATTATCATGTCTATTTAACTCAGACATTTTCTTGAGAGCTGTTTAGGGCATCAGAATAAATATAATAATGGACTCCATTCAGGGTCACTTTAAGTTTCTTTATTACCGATAGTGTTCTACGCATCTTTAAAAATTGTTATGTAATCTGTTTATAATGAGGAACAGGACATTCAGTTATTCATTCTGCATTAAAAAGACAAACTGGCCGTGCCATAATCTAAGATAAAATAGAGGAATGAGAAAAGACAATAGACTGCGTTACCGTAAAAAAAAAAAATCACCTTTTATCCGGTCATGAAAAGTAAAGTGGAAAAGAATTTTAAGATAACATTTTTTTTCTTTTGAAAAAGATTCAAATTGAAGTTAAATTTTCTTGGATATTATATACAGACAATAAAAAAAGAAAACGAAATTTCTTAGAGAAAATATGAGGTAGGGTACCGAGGAAAATACAAAGAAATTCAGCAGGAGGGGTTGGAAAAAAGACAGCGAAACCCAGAGAATGCAGGGGTTAAAAAACAGAAATTTACGGAGAAGAAGTTTGGAAAATAAAGAAAAAGAAAGAGAGCGGAGCGGAGGAGAAGGATGAGCAGTGAAATGAAGAGACGAGAGTGAAAAAAATATGGGCCTAAGAGAAATGATTTAAGTTTAAGATAACTTGGTTAATCTGTCTGTCTGTGTCTGGAATTCACTGTTTCTTTCTCTGTCCGTCAAACTTTCTTTCTCTGGATGTAAGTCTGCCTCTCTCTCTCTCTCTCTCTCTCTCTCTCTCTCTCTCTCTCTCTCTCTCTCTCTCTCTCTCTCTCTCTCTCTCTCTCTCTCTCTTTCTCTCTCGCTCTCGCTCTCTCTCTCTCTTTCTCTATATCTCTCGCTCTCTCTCTCTTCCTCTCTCTCTCTCTCTCTCTCTCTCTCTCTCTCTCTTTCTCTCTCACTTTCTTTCTCTCTTTCTGTCTCTTTTTCTTTCTATCTTTCTCTCACTCTCTTTTTCTTTCTCTCTCTCTCTCTCTCTCCCTCTTTCTTTCTCTCTCTCTCTCTCTCTCTCTCTCTCTCTTTCTCTCTCTCTCTCTCTCTCTCTCTCTCTCTCTCTCTCTTTCTCTCTCTCGCTCTCGCTCTCTCTCTCTTTCTCTATATCTCTCTCGCTCTCTCTCTTCCTCTCTCTCTCTCTCTTTCTCTCCCACTTTCTTTCTCTCTTTCTGTCTCTTTTTCTTTCTGTCTTTCTCTCTCTCTTTTTTTCTTTCTCTCTTTCTCTTTCTCTCTCTCTCTCTCTCTCTCTCTCTCTCTCTCTCTCTCTCTCTCTCTCTCTCTCTCTCTCTCTCTCTCTCTCTCTCTCTCTCTCTCTCTTTCTCTCTCTCTTTCTCTCTCTCTCTCTCTCTCTCTCTCTCTCTCTCTCTCTTTCTCTCTCTCTTTCTCTCTCTCTCTCTCTCTCTCTCTCTCTCTCTATCTCTCTCTCTCTGTCGCAGCATACCATGAACATAGTCTTGCCCATGTATTTGATGGCTGAAGCAGTGTTGGTACCACCGCGACTGCTGTACTTTATGTTCTTGATGGCGTCGATGAGCTCTCTTTTGTTGTTGTATTTGTTTAGGTGGAACTCATTGAAGGGTCGACTGTTGAACTTTGCGACCCCGATTCTGATATTATTTGTTCCAACTTTCAAATCCTGTTAAGAATAAGAAAAAAAAACAAATATTGAAATGTGAAACACTAAGGCTTATCCTCTTTTGTCAAGTCCTCCTGAATCCTTTTTGAGCGTTCCATAGATTTAACATGTTTTTTTTCAATGATTTCATGAACGCCATAGTGTACTCGTCACGTGCCCGTCAGTGGCGCCCTCGAAATACCGGTTTGCAGCGTCAAATTTGGTATTGATGAGAAACTCTGAAAGTGAAACCCATTTGGTATTGATGAGAAACTCTGAAAGTGAAACCCATTTTTTTTTTAACTTGCTTTTTTCCCTGTTATTATCGTGATCTACAGTCGTGATAGCAATGGGAGTTACCCATCTTTTTGTACTGTTTGTCCCTAGATTGCAGATCTTCACGCAATGTTTAGATTCTTTTAAGTATTTGACCGAGTTACAATAGGGGAAATCGGCTACTTCAGTATTTTCCAAATTTATTTCAAGAACTTTTTAAACGCATATTATGAGAAAACTTTTGAGTTCCTGATTGGCATAAATCAAACTTATGTAAAATTAGATAAAAAAGAAAAGAAAATGTAGCTAATTGGAGGGGAAAAAAAGTTTCTTCAAACAGCAACAAAACCAACTCGTAGTCATGACCGTTGAAACGGCCATGTAGTAAATTTCTTGTTTATGATAAAATTATATATGTATATATATATATATATATATATATATATATATATATGCTCATCTCACTATATATCCATCTATATACATGTCATATCTACATAACTCTCAATCCATCTTTCTATCCATTTATTTGTCTATCTTTACATGTCTATCGATTAATCTTTCTGCGTATCTTTCTGTCTATATGTAAATATATCTACCTATCTTTCTATTTGTTTTTACATATGCAAATCTCTCTATCTATCTTTCTGTCTATCTTTTTTTCTATCTGGGTTGGATAAGCAATATTTACCGAAACGAAATTGCTCACGAACGTCAACAGCAGTTGGAAGTTGTCTTGTCCCACACTGCCCGAGCTATCGATCAGGAAGATGATGTCCGCCTTGGGACCACAAACTGGATCTGATGTTTTCTCAATCTCGCTGCACACTTGAGCGGCAGTGAAGTCGACGAGACCAGGCAGGGCGTCAAAGGCTGAAGAAAAGCGGATATTGTGGGAGTACGAGCTTGTCGTGATGCTTTTCAGCTCTTTGATATCAGCATCTGGACCAATACCGATAGCAAACATGGCTATCTCGTCTCTTGGATCATTACTGGACACGCTGGATGCCGATGCCGTGTAGTTAGACTTTCCATCCGTCATGACAATAGCGATATTAGGGACATCTGGTCTGTGGCCAGTCGATGATGTAAACGAATCCAGTCTCATTCTCTGCACGGCATCCGCTATGTTGGTTTCCCCTCCAGTATAGGAGATGCTGGACACAAGTTTCTGGAGCTCTATCTTGTCTGTTGCGTTATTAAGAAAAAACTCATGTGCGAACTGGCCACTGGATGTGTCCACACCAATCTGGATATCATCGGGTCCGACAATGAACTCCTGGGCGACGTCCACCACAAACTGAAGCATCTTATAAAAATTTGCTAGCCCGACGCTAGATGAGTCGTCTAGGAGAAACACGATGTCAGCCTGCCCGCTGCACAAGAAGCGAGGTTTTGCCTTGCATGCGCTTTTTTCTACTTGAGCCAGGATTTTTTGCAGCGCGTTGTAGCCGTCCACAAGGAACACGTGAGAGCTGTCTGGGTCGGACGCAATGGCTTTGAGCTCAACTATGTCGATTCCGCTTCCAACTCCGATGGAGAATACTGTAACTCCCTAATAAGGAGTGGCCGGTAGATTTTGGGGGGGGGGGGGGATACATAAAGTAAAAGTAAAATTATCCGTGCGTTGATAGAGGTGAAGCGAATTTGTAATTTTCCTTATTTCACCAGATTCTTAAAGTTATCAAGAAAATGTGATACAGGTGTACCGTATCAGTTACTAATCGTGATGTAAGTTCTGAACCAGTCGTATTTACAGGCTCGAAATTAAGTAGAGGAGCTTCATTTATTAATTTTACGAGGGTTTCCTGAAAAAAAAAATCACCCAATATACGACAGACAAACATTCTTCTTAAAGATTCGCCTCATATATAAAACAAGTGTTTATTCTTTATAGTGCAAAATCGACAATCACTCCAATTCACGAATGCAGAAAAAAACAAGATTATAACATTTTAAGAATCCATCGAATCTTCTGGAAGATAAAAGTGATAGTACAGGAGAGAGTTCATTTCTGCTTCGAGAAGAGTTTTACAACTTACAATTTTTCCGAACAAGCGTATTTAAAGGTAGAAATCTTTTCTGCGTCACCTTGCTCATGTGCCTTGGTGCTAAAATTTTGTCACGGTTTTAAAATCCACATCAAACTTTCGAATCAATTTTTCAGCAACGTCGCAAGAGAAGAAGGAGCTTTTATAATTCTTTGAAAAAAAAGTGTTTATTAGACGTCGTAGCCCGTTGGTTGTGTACGAGAACCAATATGCACAACAAATAGCGGGACTGACCTTGTCTCTGACCCTCTGGGCTGCAAGCACAGTTTTGTTGGGCTCATTACTCTGCCCATCAGTGATGACCACCACAATCTGAGCAGCTGTGGAGCGAGTCCCGCTGGCTGTCGTGAAACTCGTGGCCGCAGCGTAGTCCAGGGCTAAGTCTGTGCGAGTGAGATGTCCAGTGTACTCTGTGCTAGCCACACGTGTTAGCACATCCTGAATAATAGCACATCATCGCACAAAATTAGTCGAGAAATTAAGCTCAGTAAGAAAGACGGGATGATTAGGGAATAAAAGCATAAAAATTGTGTGCCACTTTGGTTGTGGGTAATTTATACGACAATATTTTTGGACTGCTTCTTTGAGTGTTTTGTTTTGCTCTTTTTTTTTAGTTGTTGTTTTACTGTTTTCATATGAATCATGTCATCAAGCTCAATGCATCGAGCCTATCAAAATATTTTGTTTGATATTTCATATTCATGAACATAAGGAAAATTCTTCTTTTCAAAGCTATATCGCAACATCAAATGTTTTTCATTACCTTTATTATCTATTTTGTACGATCTCTCAGCCAAATGAATTATTGAGCAAAAATCCGAATAGCAAAACATTTAACTATCCCACACTTTTAATATGGCAATTTTTTTAGGTGCGCAAATAGTAAAATCTTAATGACGGGATTGGTTTACTTGTCAGATTTAAGGTTTGTATGGAAAGGCTGGAGTTGGGTCTGGTTGTGAGCTTAAGTTAGATTTAGGCTTTTGTTATAACTGAAAACATATTGTACTCTAACTGTTATCACCCCATCCATCCAGAAGGAAATAAAATATTCGACAAAATATTGATAAAAAAAAATCTTGAAAACTTTAAGCATCCTATTCAGGCCATGACTGGTATGTCATGTGTGTTCTTGGCGTATCCTAAATCCGCGATATGCAGAACTCGGTTTTATTTATCTAGCTATAGATTTTCATCATTTTTTATGCCACGATAATGGTTTGCATTACAATATATATTTGCCCTCTCTGAAGTCATCTAATAACTTGAGTATCCATAATTACCCAGATGATTTATTAGCAAAAAGCACGTGTGACATTTTGATGTAACGCAAATTGTTTTTAAAGTATTAGTATTTTACCAAATAAAATACAAAAAAATGACTATTTCTAACAAAATATATTAAAGGGAAAAGGAATATCGCTTTCAAAGTTCTTATATCCTTTTTAACAATTCATCTATAACGGTGATATTTTTTTAAATTATTTTTTTACATAATTATGTTACTAAAATTGCAATCTTTTTTTTTTTTAGCAAAATCTGTAGCATTCTTTGATATCTAGTACACTTTTTCTCTTCAAGATTTAGGGCAAGCAGAAAAAAGTAGAGCCACCTCATTTTCAATGCGAGTGAATTTCAAGCTTTCCGTTTATTTTTCGAGAGTAAAATCTTGTGTTTATTTAGCCTGTTATATAGAAAGGAATGAGCAAAAGGAAATACGCGGGCTCCTCATTCATTGTAACTGTATTCAGAATTTATCTGAATATTTTAAGTAATATCTAGATATGTGTGTGAAAGGTAGCAAGATCCCATAGCTCTTTCCCAATGTGAAAAATTTGTACGCACTATCACAACATGAAATTGATTTGCGTTAAATCGTGTTAAAACATCCTACATAATTTTTTTTTCCTTTCATCTTTTCTAAATAATTTGAAATTAACGGCTTGCCTGTTTGTTGGAGTAATCATTGAGATTGAACTGGGGAAAGATTTCACTATCAAAGACGATCAACCCAATCTGGTTATCATAGGCTCCGATCTTCAGGCTCTGCACGATACTCCCCACGAATCCCAAACCTTTGTAGAAGTCGGCAGGGTCCACAGAGCCGGAGGAGTCCATCAGGAACACGATATCCGCGCTACAGTATTGCTCTGGATGTGAATACACAAAAGAGCAGTTTAGTATGAATTCAGTTATCTAAGGATTGTAGCTCTGGATGTGAATACACAATAGAGCAGTTTAGTGTGAATTCACAGTTATCTAAGGATTGTAGCTCTGGATGTGAATACACAATAGAGCAGTTTAGTATGAATTCACAGTTATCTAAGGATTGTAGCTCTGGATGTGAATACACAATAGAGCACTTTAGTGTGAATTCACAGTTATCTAAGGATTGTAGCTCTCGGGTTAGATCCACCGTCATTAAGGAAACAAATGAGTGAAGGATTACGGTGAATGCCCCACAAATTTTTCACATCTCTTGTTCAAGACTGGTTATATTTTTTATTGCTCGAAAAGTTATGGTTAAGACATCTGTGAGTGATTCTCGGCAATATGCAATTGAATTTTATAATTATTAATACACCTGTTTCTGTTCTGTTAAAATGTCGAAGCACTATTGTTTGATAGAACCGGTTGACGAGCCAATCTTCAAACTTGAAATACTTAGATGTTGAAGTCTATGGTTATTATACAATTATTATTTTATGTTAAGTTTATCTCAATAAAGCTTCCATTAAGTATAAAAGATGAACGAAACTAGATTCATAGCTTATGTTTGAAAAATGCAAAAAAATCTAGGGTAGGACCGTTCTTCTCTGTAAGCAACGATGAAATATAAAAATAATATATATATATATATATATATATATATATATATATATATATATATATATATATATCTGTGGGTTGTTGTTTTTTCTTTATTTAATAAAACCATGAAACTGACCGTCTTGGTCTGCACCAAAACAGGATACAAGGCAAGATGCGAGTAGCAGGACGACTACAAATGACTTATGAGACATGGTGTCAGTGAGCTCCCTCTCTGTGGCTGGGAAATTGTAAGAAAAAGGAGAGAGAAAATGAAAAAGAAATGCCAAGGCTCACTTTATCATCTGAATTAATTCTTCCCCGACGTGATGACCGAACATAAAGAGTCTTAACAAATAAGAGTTGGTGAAATCTTAATATTACTTGGCCAATTTGGTGAATATTAGTTTTATACGGTTAGGAAATTCTTTTTCAGCATTCACTAGTAAGTTTCTATTATACCTATTGTGTACTTTGCCGTGCAGGTCCTATGATTTTATCAAGTGCATAGTAATAACTTTTTACCCAAAACACTATGGCTGGTTCTACTAAGAGAGAAACAAAAGGTGCTGTTGAGGTTTTTTTTTTATTATTGATGATTTCGCTAAAAATGTTTTTAAACAAGTGAAAGTTGCTTTCAAGAATTATTGAAACACATAGTATGAAGTCATCAAAGAATATTTACCGACACCAAAGTGTGAGGAGGAAGTTTGCTCAAACTCAGCCTGTGAGACTTGGATGTAGAATGATACTGGAAAACTGCACTTGTTGATAACGGTACAAATATGTTTATAAAGATTATCGTGGGTGTGCCTGTGCTGTTGTAACGGGCCATGGCGATACCAAGAATATGTTTTATTAGCCACACAGGATCCGGTATCGAATCAATAATCAACGCTCGATTATATTCGTTATGTTTTATCTCGCCCATCCGCCTCATTGTTTCAGCCCACAGATCCGGTTTGAAGTACAAAGATTAGAATATTATGAAGCAGCACCATTGACGTGCATAAAATGATCGTATATTTCTCCAGTGGTTGTTGACATTATTTATCGGCTAAGGTCCTCATCGTTATTTTAAAACCGTTTCCTAGAATAGTGATATCCTTGAAATGATACCGTTGTAACTCTTGTTGTTGAAAAATATGCAGATCAAACCACAAACAAAAAGAATAACTTGAACATTATCATTTCAACTCGAATGTCAAAAATGGGATTATTTCATTAGGCTTTGACATGCCATGATACAAATGATATTTCAACTAAAATTGTATTTACGAGTTTTCTAAGCTGGGATTTGATCTGCAATGTTATTTATGAAATTTCAGGGCTGTCATTTTTTAGGTTGGTCAAAAAAATCTATTTTAATATAAGTAAATATAAAGATGGTATTAGAAAGTTAATAAAGTTACTTTAAATGTGGTATTATCTTTCTAAAGTTATGTCATTGCATCTTATTTTGAAGAATAGTTTCAGTACTAGTTGAAGATATATCATTTTCTCTCTATCTATCTATCTATCTCCCTCCCTCTCTCTCTCTCTTTCTCTCTCTCTCTCTCTCTCTCTCTCTCTCTCTCTCTCTCTCTCTCTCTCTCTCTCTCTCTCTCTCTCTCTCACTCACTAAATTGTCAGTATCTGCTCTTCAAAATTAATATATTTGCAGCAAGTGGTACCCCCCCTCCCTCCCCCCCCCCTCTTAAAACCCCAGAGCCTTCTTCCCTTTGAATTATGACAAATTGGGTTCCTTGAGGATATTTTTTACTAATTTTATTCACACTGAAACTAAACTGCAGGTTGTGCGCGTTTCTACAGATTTCTAAATCAGAAATGTGACTAAAACCTTGGATAACGCCTTTGTAAATTACATCAAAATGGGAAACATTTTTCTGATTCTATTTTAAGACACTTTGAAATGCTTAATGCAACATTAAGAAGGTTTAATGCCCTGCAGGTAGTCGTATAAAAGTCAGCTATGGCTGGAGTGAGGAATATCAAACAGATCACTTGTCAGGGCTGTACGATGGAAATGTATATTACGTTGATGGAGTTAAACAAATTGCTTCTCATCATTTACAGATATTCTTTTAGTTGTTTTTAACCAAGTAAGAAATTTTGTATTACAAAAGGCAACTTCAATATAAACCACTCTATGTTCAGAGATGAAGTTTATTGAATTTTAATCTGTTGAGATCATTCTCCCACAAGGTATGAAAAAAATTAGAGAAAAGCTATGGGTTTAGCCTTAGAAATGCTCTTGAAATTTCATTATATTTTTATAAGAATTAATTCATCAAAATTTTTTTGCCAAATTTCTTAGGATGAATCAAATAAAAGACTGTTCTCAGCGGTATGCAATTTTCAAAATGCGCGACGTTTTTAAAACAAATTATTGTAATTTTATGAATATATAAATATAAAACATGTTACATAACTTAAATTAAGTGAATAACTGGAAAATTTAAACAAATTAAATGAAATTTGACTTCCTTTATCGTAAAGACAAAGGTGTCATGGAAACATCGTCACCTTTCTTTCGGAGCGGCGGCTGCAAACGTCAACACCTCTTCTTTTGCCTTTCGTACTTCTATACTGTTTAATATCCAAGATATAGACAGATTCAGTGATAATTATTGTCAGCAAGAAACGGTACAAAACATTCATGTTCAGGCATTTTATTAACTTGATACTTTTTATTTGTCTTGCATGAGTTATACAGATTGTGACTAGATCTAAAATAGTTATAAGCTTTAGGAATTCAAGGTTGCCCAATAAGTTTGAAAAAATCAGGGCCTTGAATTTTGTTTTTCTCTGTAATATTGTGTGAGTAGTTGCATGTTTTTACTTTGTTTAAGAGATTGTTTGAAAAAATCAGGGCCTTGAATTTTGTTTTTCTCTGTAATATTGTGTGAGTAGTTGCATGTTTTTACTTTGTTTAAGAGATTGTTTGAAAAAATCAGGGCCTTGAATTTTGTTTTTCTCTGTAATATTGCGTGAGTAGTTGCATGTTTTTACTTTGTTTAAGAGATTGTTTGAAAAAATCAGGGCCTTGAATTTTGTTTTTCTCTGTAATATTGCGTGAGTAGTTGCATGTTTTTACTTTGTTTAAGAGATTGTTTGAAAAAATCAGGGCCTTGAATTTTGTTTTTCTCTGTAATATTGCGTGAGTAGTTGCATGTTTTTACTTTGTTTAAGAGGTTGTTTGAAAAAATCAGGGCCTTGAATTTTGTTTTTCTCTGTAATATTGTGTGAGTAGTTGCATGTTTTTACTTTGTTTAAGAGATTGTTTGAAAAAATCAGGGCCTTAAATTTTGTTTTTCTCTGTAATATTGCGTGAGTAGTTGCATGTTTTTACTTTGTTTAAGAGATTGTTTGAAAAAATCAGGGCCTTGAATTTTGTTTTTCTCTGTAATATTGTGTGAGTAGTTGCATGTTTTTACTTTGTTTAAGAGATTGTTTGAAAAAATCAGGGCCTTGAATTTTGTTTTTCTCTGTAATATTGTGTGAGTAGTTGCATGTTTTTACTTTGTTTAAGAGATTGTTTGAAAAAATCAGGGCCTTGAATTTTGTTTTTCTCTGTAATATTGTGTGAGTAGTTGCATGTTTTTACTTTGTTTAAGAGAGCAGTTTTTCACTACATCAGGTCGAGCACTACATTTATCTGTAATGGGACATGAGCACCACATTGTGGCCTCGGTGGGGAGGTAAATTGTAAAGAGGGGTGCTTAAAAGATTGAATCCAAATTTATTTTACTTTTTTGCTTGGGATCTCTCCTTCATTTGAAGAATGTCTACATGACAACATGAAAAGAGAAGAGTTTCAATGCCTCAAGCTCTATATATTTTTAACACTGTACCATGAGTGACTCTGGAGGAGTTATATCTGTTACTGTAAAGTTTGATTTTCTTAAATGTAACTATATGGCTCTTGAGAAGATATATCTGAAATTGTTGCAAAATTTGCTTTTCTCTATCGTAGTAGTCTTCCCCACCTGCTGATTGTTGAAAAGGTTGCTTTTCTTCAGGACAGTTGCGTGGCTCTGTGGCTCTGGACGGTAAAAGTCTGTTATTTTTGTGAAGTTTGCTTTTATTCAATGTTGTCTTCTCGACTAGTTCTTCTGGACGGGCAATCATGGTTGTGGATTGTAAAACTATAAGTTGCCTTCCCTCTGTTCTATTTTCGTCAATGCTTTAAATGTTAGACTTAAGCGTGAGACCGAGAGTCTGTGTAGAGTGAGTGGGGAGGAGGGAGATAATTATTTTGTGAATGAGTCCCTTAACTTAAATGATTGTTAAACTATATTGCATCTATCGGAACACACTCTCTCACTCTCTCTCTCTCTCTCTCTCTCTCTCTCTCTCTCTCTCTCTCTCTCTCTCTCTCTCTCTCTCTCTCTCTCTCTCTCTCTCTCTCTCTCTCTTTCTCTCTCTCTCTCTCTCTCTCTCTCTCTCTCTCTCTCTCTCTCTCTCTCTCTCTCTCTCTCTCTCTCTCTCTCTCTCACTCTATATATGTAGATATCTTTCTTTCTTTCTTTATTTATTTTTTCTTCCTTTTACAGCCAGTCTTGGGTTCATGAGACTGGTACCATTACTAATTATAGCGTTTAGTTTACTTAAAGAAAAGAGTTAAGTCTTCGTTGAGCGTTTCAAAGACTCTAAAGAATAGTGGTTTCTCTTCTTTGTCTATCTATGTCCATGTGCCTAGTTATCTTTCTATAAGCCCTCTTGATCTCCCATTTTCACTCCCTCCCTCTTCTTTCCAAACGTAAAGGAGTAGCCTTTATTTGAACTTCCGTCTTTGTTTTACATTTGTCCTCATAACGAAAGTTACATTTCATGTGTCCCCAATCAAGTGAAAAAATGCAAACATATCAGGAAGTGATGAATCAGGTTTCCCAGGAACACATCTATCTTATCTAATAGATGTTTGAAGTACCTCTATATATAACTGGTCTTACAAAAACATTTTACTGTTAAAGCTATATGTTTGGCTTACTTGTATACCATAAAATAATGTGTTTAGATTTATTTTCCATCTTGAATCAAATTTTACAAAACAAAATTGGTTGCATAAAAAACAAAACAAAAAGTTAGCTTTCCTATAGCACTTGTTATTTTCGGTTTTGTGAAATGTTAACATTTTTATGTTAAAACTGTGTGCTTCGCTCCCTTGAATGTCATAATATCAAATAGTTTTATCTTATATGTAGGAACCTGTAACTTCTGCTTGCCCTGACGAGATTACTGTGTCGTCTGCTCTGTATGTGTTTACAGATTGTGATCTCGGTGCAGCGTGACCCAATGGTTAGCTGGTCCAGCTCGGGGTCACAGTTCTGTGAGGATGGCCGGGGAAACTAAACCACTTAAAAGTTCCCTCCCTATACCAGTCCCTATAGAAATCGACTAACTCTATATTTTCCAGATTTGTTTTAAGATATTATTAAACGCATATATTATATTCCTGCAAAAAGTGCAAAATGGCGCACTGCTTTTCAAGAGTTCATGACTGCGCATTACAATTTTTTTTTCAAGTTACATGATAATGCACTTTTAAAAAAATCTAGAAAAACGCTTAGATTCTACAAGATTAGCCAACTATTCCAATTGTATGTAAGGTTTTAGGCAGTGTTTGAAATGTTAATGGTTTGTACGGTTAAAACTGCTTGCATGCAGCACAATGTTACCAGCTTCGTTTCAATTTTCTCTGGTCTGTGAAAACTTTTCTCCGTAACAATCTCTAGTCTGAATACTCCAGGAGAAAAGGCGACCATATCTTTCATTTTTTTTCTTTGAATTCCAAAGAAACAACAAGGAGAAGCTTAAAAAAACCAAAACATAAGGACTCCATTTTAAACTGATATTATATGTTTCAATTTCATTTTTTTTTTTAGTTATGATGAGTATTGATCCATCAACAGTATGGAAACTTAAGCTCTTGTCTCTCACATCACACAAGCTCTTGTCGAGCAGGTCAGGGTAAAAACAATGAGACCCAACACTCATTCACGACCAACGTAGGTCATGAACCCGCTTCGAATTACAACTCTAAGGTTGCATGTCCTTGTAGATTTTTCTCAAAAGATCACAGGTGATGCATCAATCATACCTTTAAGATCACAGGTGATGCATCAATCATACCTTTAAGATCGCAGGTGATGCATCAATCATACCTTTAAGATCACAGGTGATGCATCAATCATACCTTTAAGATCACAGGTGATGGATGCATCAATCATACCTTTAAGATCACAGGTGATGCATCAATCATACCTTTAAGATCACAGGTGATGCATCAATCATACCTTTAAGATCACAGGTGATGCATCAATCATACCTTTATTTCTGCTGCTCTCATAGATACAATAATTTTAAACCAATCACATCTGGTATGCGCATTTCTTTAATGGTTTAAAGAAGAAGAAATAGTTGGTTGTAATAATTTCGACTCATTTGAGTAGTTCACGTATTTTCGGAGTTGGACTGTTCTTTACGTGATCTTTGGTACAGCATTAGCGGCTGTTCACCAGGTTCTGACAGTATTTTCGGAGTTGGACTGTTCTTTACGTGATCTTTGGTACAGCATTAGCGGCTGTTCACCAGGTTCTGACAGTATTTTCGGAGTTGGACTGTTCTTTACGTGATCTTTGGTACAGCATTAGCGGCTGTTCACCAGGTTCTGACAGTACCAAAATTAGTCGCACATTACCTGCTTCTTGAAAATACTTCAAAATTGGTTACATTCTCTGCTTGTTCCTCTTTCTATCTCTGTTGGTTTTTCTGTGTGACTTTCAATCTCACTCTCATTCTCTCTGTCTGTCTCTCTCTCTCTCTGTCTGTCTCTCTGTATCTCTCTCGCTCTCTCTCTGTATCTCTCTGTCTATCTCTGTCTCTGTCTCTGTATCTCTCCCTGTCTCTCTCTCTCTTTCTCTCTCTCTCTCTCTCTCTCTCTCTCTCTCTCTCTCTCTCTCTCTCTCTCTCTCTCTCTCTCTCTCTCTCTCTCTCTTTTTCTCTCTGACTCTTTCTCTCTAACTATCGCGTTATATCTTTGATTTCTGTTACCAATCTATAAAACCTGTTTTGTTTTATTTTTTTGTGGCTACTTTTATTATCTTAATTTCATATGTATGTACGTATGTTTCGTTAGCTCTCGTTATCTCTTTATGGACTCCACATGCATTCTCCACTCGGGCTGTCTCACTTTCCTCAGCTAGGTAGTAACTCCCTGTTTCTGTTTTCTTTTTCTTCTGCGGGAATTTTTTTTTTGGGTGGGGGGTAGGGGGGAATGTATTTGTTTACATCACGTTCAGTAACGCATGTTTTCGTGTCATTATTTATTTATCTCTTATCATGCCGCCTCCTTTCATAATCTCCTTTTCATTTTTTTTTTAAATCGCTATTATTCATATGGTTTTATTGAAACCTATTGTTTTATTCAAACTGTGTTGTAAATTGACTAGGTTAGCACAATGTAAGAAACTGAACAGAGAAAGCTGTGACATGTGCGATAAATGGTGAAGCGAGGTCAAATCGTTGCGAAGTAACTGGTTGTCGACACACCCCTCAATCGATCACCTTCCCTCTTTCCAGCGAGGAGGGTTATTACCAAATACCTCAATTTAGCACCTTCCCCCTTTCCAGAGAGGAGGGTTAATACTAAAGACCTCAATTTATCACCTTCCCCCTTTCCAGAGAGGAGGTTATTACCAAAGACCTCAATTTATCACCTTCCCCTTTTCAGAGAGGAGGGTTATTACCAAAGACCTCAATTTATCACCTTCCCCCTTTCCAGAGAGGAGGGTTATTACCAAAGACCTCAATTTACCACACGACAAGGTAAGGCACAGAGCCAAAACAAAGAATGACAAAAGTGAGGAACACATGCAAACCTGTGCAAATCTCCCAGATTACCCACATGTAGTTTTCCAAGAACTCAAACTCTCGGCAGTGAAATCAGCTCATCTCAAAAAAATAAAGCGTGGTGTCAGACAAGAATGTGTGCTTTCAAAGACCTTCTCTCTCTCTCTACAGTGGAATTATCGTAAGAAAAACCTAGAAGGATACCAAGGAAATTAAAATAGAAGGGCAGACCATAAACAGCTTGAGAAACGCTGATGACACTGTATAAATTGCAGAAAACAAAGAAGTCTTCCAAAAATAATTGGACATTTTTGAAGAAGAAAGCAAAAAGAAAGTGTTGGAATCGCATAGCAAAAGGACAGAAGTAATAGTCGTCAGTCGAAGCAATGAGTGTCCACAGATTATTTTCATCACTGGGAATAAACTTAGACAAAGGGATCAATTCAAATACTTGGTTACCTAAAAATATCAAGGGACAGGCGCAGCAACACTGAAATTGCATCAAGAACAGCGCAAGCAAAAAAAAAAGAGTTTTCAAGAAAAATCAATACTAACAAATAACCACATCTCGACTCAAACAAGAAGAAGAGCCTTGGAGAGGTATATTGAACCCATTCTGATACATGGATACAAGGCCTGGATTATTTCAAAACAGGCACAAAAGGAACTTAAAGCACCAGAAATATGGTTGTTTCGGAGAATGCTACGGATCTCATGGACTGTAATGAAACCCAACGGAACAGTGTTGCGAGACGCCAACACGACAAGGTCACTCATAAATTGAATATGTAAACGCCAAGAAATCTTTTTGGCCAAGCGATGAGAATGAGAAACTAGAACATCTTATGACAATTGAAATGATCGAAGGGAAACGAAGCAGGGAAAAACAGCGAGAACAGATGTTGGATGGGCTAACAAAGTGGCTAACAGCAGGACGAATGACAGGATGCAATATCGAGGGGCAGAGGTGCTTAGGAGGTCATGATCGCCTATGCTAAAGGGCAGGGTACCCATTTGGTTAATAAACTACTTAATCATCCCTACTTCATTTAACCCTTCTAACTTTTTCTTTTTTTCCTCCTTCCAATCAAAACATCCTCCCCGCGTGTCAATACAGAGGATAGTGCTTGAGATAATACACGCCCTATGCATACCCTATAACGTCATCAACTGGAGAAAGTAGAAAGTCACATGTACCATCTCCCTGATCCCTCGTGTCGCTCCTTATGTCCGGACATCGTCAGACATCACCCCTTCTCTTTATCTTTACCCTTATCACGTCTTATGTCCGGACATCGTCAGACATCACCCCTTCTCTTTATCTTTACCCTTATCGCGTCTTGTGTCTGTCGCACAAACATTCAGACGATTTTTTTACATGGTTATCTGTAAAGTTTAAATATATTTGATTACTGATACTAGGCTTTTGTTTCAAGGATTTGAAAACTCAAAGATAAAACTTGTATGATGGAGTCTTGCAACTCTCGAATTTAACAATACATCTGTATTGGTTATCATCATTGTAAATGCTGATTCATTAGACTTAAAACCCAGGAGTATCGAGCTATCTCTGTTATCAGATAAAAGGGCGAAGATTTAAAAGGGACGATGTTACTTTGTATGGGCCCTTAATTTCGCTTAAAGTTCATTTTTGTTTTTTATGTTACTATTCAACCCAACCTGCTTTATTGCTAAACTTATATTTTTTAAACACTACTGTCGCTTAGGTCAATGCTTAAGCTTGGATAAATTAAAGTCAAAACAAAAATTACATAAAAAATGAATTACTTGAAAAATGAATAGCACAGGTGTCATCTAAATGCTTCTGATCGTATTTGACAGAGCATAGCTAGGTAGCCTATCTATTTTTCTAGATGCTTCTGAATGTATTGGAAATCAGTATGCAACACAAGTTTGATTTACAATTATTTTAAAAGAATTGACGTGTATTTAGGACATGATCTCTTATTAAACGGGTTATTTAAAGACCCTAATCAAACAATAATACATCTTCTTAGTAAATTATGGTTATGTCCAAGAGCCTGTATTATTTTATGTTTAATACTATGGGTTTCACATGACATGTTTCTGGCGGCCTTGTGCTAACATACTTTCATCCAGCTACCTTACATCACGATGAGTTCCAAACCTCTTGTTTTACAGTCTCTCTTTCACCTAGTACAATTAGTTCTGGCACTCCATGTTCCAGACAACTTCTATTTCATCTCCCGCAATGGGTTCTAAATACACATATTCAAGACAGTCTCTCTTTCACCTAGTGCAATTAGTTCTGGCACTCCATGTTCCAGACAACTTCTATTTCATCTCCCGCAATGGGTTCTAAATACACATACCCAAGACAGTCTCTCTTTCACCTAGTGCAATTAGTTCTGGCACTCCATGTTCCAGACAACTTCTATTTCATCTCCCGCAATGGGTTCTAAATACACATACCCAAGACAGTCTCTCTTTCACCTAGTACAATTAGTTCTGGCACTCCATGTTCCAGACAACTTCTATTTCATCTCCCGCAATGGGTTCTAAATACACATACCCAAGACAGTCTCTCTTTCACCTAGTGCAATTAGTTCTGGCACTCCATGTTCCAGACAACTTCTATTTCATCTAACGCAATGGGTTCTAAATACACATATTCAAGACAGTCTCTCTTTCACCTAGTGCAATTAGTTCTAGCACTCCATGTTCCAGACAACTTCTATTTCATCTAACGCAATGGGTTCTAAATACACATATTCAAGACAGTCTCTCTTTCACCTAGTGCAATTAGTTCTAGCACTCCATGTTCCAGACAACTTCTATTTCATCTAACGCAATGGGTTCTAAATACACATATTCAAGACAGTGTATCTTTCACCTAGTATAATTGGTGCTAGCACTCCATGTTCCAGACAACTTCTATTTTATCTACCGCAATGGGTTCTAAATACACATATTCGAAATAGTCTATCATTCACCATTAATCTACATAAGTTCAATGTTTCCCTTTCACAATAAACACTGGGGTGAAAAACTCAGGAATCATTCTCTTTCCTCACACAATATATACTCATCGTGATATTCCAGACAATCTCTATTTTACCGTAAACTTCAGGTTTAAATACAGAAAATTCAATCTCGTTCCTTTCCTCAAAATTACAAATCGTTATTTCCCACAAGGCCTTTCTGTAATCATCAAACTCACTAATCGTTATATCCCGGGAATTTTTCCTTCGCCATATACATTGGGTTCAATTACTCAAGATTCCATGTCTTTCCCCACAAAATACATATCAATCATTATAATCGCTATAATCTTGAAGGTCACTGTTTTATAATAAACATTGGATTGAAATACTTAAGGTTCAATGTCCATATTGTTTCATACATGCAAATCATTATATTTCGAAAAAGCTGTGTTTCATTATAAGCATTGGGTTAAATCAGTAAAGATTCCATGTCTTCCCTCGTACCCAAATCACCTCTTGTTATATTCCAGACAGTTGCTCTTTCATCATAAACCTTAGGGTGAAATACTCAAGATTCCATGACTTTCCCACATCATACATTCAAAATTGTTATGCTCCAGACTGTCTCTCTTTCTCTACAAACATTGGTTTGAAATACTCAAGATTCGATGACTTTTCCCACATCATACATACAAATTGTTATACTCCAGACTCTCTCTCTCTCTCTCTCTCTCTCTCTCTCTCTCTCTCTCTCTCTCTCTCTCTCTCTCTCTCTCTCTCTCTCTCTCTCTCTCTCTCTCTCTCTCTCTCTTCACAAGTATTGGTTTGAAATACTCAAGGATAAGAGTTTTTTTTCACACCATAGATACCAATTGTTATATACAGTTTCTCTATGACCATAGATACTGGGTTAAAATAAACAACATTCAATGTATTTCATCACATCATGCATACCAATTATTACATCCAAAGAGGTCTCTTTTATACCATGAATATTCGATGAAATACTGAAAATTTAATGTATTTCATCACATCATACACACCAATCTTTGCATCCAGAGCAGTCTCTTTTATACCATAAATATTCGATGAAATACTAAAAATTTAATGTATTTCATCACATCGTACATATCAATCATTACATCCAAAGAGGTCTCTTTTATATCATAAATATTCGATGAAATACTAAAAATTCAATGTATTTCCTCACACAATACATACCAATCAACTTATTCTTAACAGTCTCTGTTTCACCGTGAACTTTGGTTTGAAATACTCAAGATTCATTTTTTTCCCTCACACAATACACACCAGTAATTTTATCCAAGGCAGTTTCCCTTTCATTATGAACATTTGGTTGAAATAATGAAAATGTTATGTGTTTCTTTCCATCATACATACCAATCATTATATCCAAAACAGTTTCCCTTTTTCCATAAATATTGGATTGAAATATTCAAGTTTCAATGTATTTCTTCATCATGCATTAAAAAAAAATAATTATATCCAAAAAAGCCTTTTTTCACCATGCACATTCTTTGAAATACTCATTATTCAATGTTTTCCTCCCCAAACATGCAAAGCAATCATTATATCCAAGACAGTCTCTCTTTCACCATAAACATTTGGTCAAAATACTCGAGTTTTAGTATATTTCCTCACACAAATCGTTACGTCCAAGACAGCCTCTCTTTCACAGTAAGTATTGGATTGAAATAATAAAGATTCAATTTCCTTTCTTATACCATACATTCCAAATTTTATATCCCAGACAGCCTCTCTTTCCCCGAAAACAGTGAGCAGAAATTCGCATTTTTAACAGTCTCATTTTAAGCCTGTGCAATGATTTTAACGCAAAAGTTACCTTAGCTTAAATCATCCTAGGTTCAGATAGTCTTTTTCCATCCTAGTCAAAAATGTCCAATACAAAATATCAGTCTGTTTCCTGATCTGTACGTTGGATTCCAGCCCCCATATTTCAGACAGTCTTTTTTCCATCCTAAACCAAACCACTTCTTCCTTTTATGCTACAATTTGGAATCAATGGTAATTTTTCAGATGATCTTTCATTCATCCTAGTGAAGTGATACAACATCCAATTTCAGACGGTTATGTTTTTCATTCTAAACACGGCTTCCAGAATCTAATTTTAAACAGTGTTCCTTATATATATAACATAAGTGTTGAGTTCCAAACCTCCAGGTTCCAGTCTTTGTTACATCGTACACTTCTGGTTCCACACCAAAGTTGAAGAAATCCTTTGTTCTAGCCTTCATAATGGTTTCGATACCCAAAGTTCAGACGTTCCTGTTTTTATCAAAATTGTTCGACTTTTTTTTTTCTTCCAGTCTACGTGTTGCGGTTCAGCACAACATTTCAAAAATCTTTTCTGCCCGAAGGTTCCAACTCTAGTGTCTGTGGGTCTATCTTTACATCATTGTTTGTATCAGATGTGACGCTTTGTGCCAGATGTTTTAGGATAGATACATTCGGTTTTCTTTTATACCGTGTTAGCCTTTCAAGAGATTTAGTCCCAGTTATTTTTTATCTCAAAACGAGCGATCTAAAGATAAATCGCTTTTCAAAAATTACCTTACTTCCAGCGCGCAGAATTTGCAGGCTAGTTCCAATTCTATTCTGGTCATAACTTTTTTCATAAATTACCCTAATGCCACTTATCTGTGCTGGGTAAGACCTACTCGAACCACATTTGGCTCTTGTATTACTTCGAATTACAACATGTTGCAGAAGACTGATCATTGCATGTAATGTAATTGATAAATCTCTAAATAATTTTTTTCCATAAATGAGAATGCTTATTCAGCTTCACATCAACTACTTTCCAAGCATTACCAAGCAAAATGCTTTCCTTAACGAATGGAGTGTGCGTGATTCAGGTATCACGGGATACACTGCCAACCTGACACGATTCCTCCTCTTGGCAAACGAGTGAGATGAGAAATCTGACCGTATGATAAGACTCAACGACTCGACGTCTCACATGACCCGACCAAGATTCGCACTCCAAACCTTATAAAACAAATAAAGTATTGGAAGCTGCATACAACGAAAAAGTAATAAAAAAAAGCAAGGGAATTTGGTTATGCTTTGACTCCATGAGGCACTGAAAGCAATGGCTGTCTTGCATTTTCAATAATCTTGCAATCATAGTGTTTTGTCTATACATTCAAGAGAGAAACAAAGCTAAGTAATAAAAGGTTTTACAAGAGGAAAATAACTCTTGAGCAATCTGTAAAATTATCAGAGTATCCATCTCTGGATATCAATCTCTCGTAATTTTAAAATTAAAATCATTTTAACATGCGACAAACAATGTTTTGAAAGGTTGTTCGAAACATCGGCCGGTAGATTTGCACACACCTTTCTAAACTCAAGGAAATTGTAGCTTGCGAGGGGCTAAGATGCCAGCCTTGAAGGAAAACAAAATGCACGTGAAAAGCAATAAAATCACCAAAGATGGCGTGAACAAAACTTTAGAAAAAATATCAAATTAATGAATGTGGCTTTGAGAACAAAAATCTTACATGAAAGACCTCTGGTCTATTCTTGGAACCACAATATTCAAATGGGTTCCAACTACCATTTTTACTGACTTTATAAAAGGAAATAGTCTAAGTGAATGCAGAGAAAATTAATTTTTCCCCATTTGTGGGTAAAATGGGCAACATCCTATTCCTTTTATTCTCTTGTGTTTAAAGTCAAATCTATGATTAAACTCCAACTAAAAGGCTTGTGATCTTTTGATTTTATGAACTTTACAAGAATGCAGTTTTGCCTCTAATAAAATAATTCGCCTCATGTGGATTTCTGTCTTTTTATAATTTTAGTAAAACAAAAATTTTGGCTCTATCAAGTATGTTTCTAATGCCGTAAAAAACCTGTGCTCCATTTAGTCCTGGAATGAACTCATCCACAAAGATTGTACCTGCCATTATTCCTTCTGTAAGTTTTGCATGATTAACTGTTTTTCCTCAGTTCCACTCTTTATCAGTTTTTGTCTTATTCTTCCTTTTTTCCTTTTTCCTCTTGCATCATTCAATAATCTTTTCTGCCAGTGTTTGGCTTCTTAATCTCTCTTCCCAACGAGCATTGCTTTCCAGCTCAATTTTTTTTTTTTTTAATTTTTTTAGCAACTTTATCTTTTCGGCTCCAACTATTGTATTGTTTTTACAAAACTTTTAATGAAGTGCAGTGTGTGTTACTTTCTTTCGTCTTCAATATTTTCAAGTGTTTTCTCTTGACTTTTTCTCCTACCTAGGGCGCCCTATAACTAAGGAGGTAGAGGTAGACCGCCGGCCTGACACTAGTGAGGTTGGGCGGTCGAATCTGAACCCTAGCTATCCTGCGGCAGGGAGTCTTAGCTCTCTTCTTGAGGTTAGAATGACATTTGCTCTTAGTCATTGCTTCTGTGTGGGTTATTTAACGATAAAGGTTGTAATGCGGACATTGAAAATAATTCAAGTCATTAACTACTCAAAGTGAGTTTATAATCCCTCATATCATAGTAAATCAATAATTAGTACTTGTGATCTCTATTTTTTTTTTTAACTTTGTTCTGAACAAATGTTTTTCAAATTGTCACAAAAGTAATGTTTTGAATTTACGTGTCTAGTCTCCTATGGCAAAGTATGAAATAATTCAATGTATGGCGTGCCATGTACATTCAACCAAACATCACTTGTAAGATCGTTAAGATATGAAATCTAAGCACAGAACCTGAAGAAGCAACCAAGGTCTCCTTTTTTTTTTAAACCACAGACGCTATGACTTAGTAAGTTTACAATCTCTCTCTCTCTCTCTCTCTCTCTCTCTCTCTCTCTCTCTCTCTCTCTCTCTCTCTCTCTCTCTCTCTCTCTCTCTCTCTCTCTCTCTCTCTCTCTCTCTCTCTCTCTCTCTCTCTCTCTCTCTCTCTCTCTCTCTCTCTCTCTCTCTCTCTCTCTCTATCTATCTATCTCTATCTCTCTTGCTACTTCTGCAAGCCTCATTTTTTGTGTGACACAATCAAGTACTTACCACTTGAATTTTCATTTTTCCATGATTTTGTTTAGTGCACTACAATCGGCGTTGAGTGTTTACACAATCATGCTCGCAGGGTCACACAGGGTCACACAGGGTCACACAGGGTCACACAATGACTCACAGCTACTTTCAGCTGTAAGTTAGGGCGGCCTGACGAATAGGTTCTCATTGCAGACCGGTAGCATATACAAGTTGGGTTTAGTTGTAGAAAACAATTATTATAAAAAGAAAATGTTGGCTATATTAAACAAAATAAAAATCTGAAATGGCAGAGTAGGTAATTGTTTTAAGTACCAACATTTTTTACATCTTCTGAAGCTAATAGCTCTCTGCGTTAATGCTTGTGATGTAAAAATTATAATTCTCTTTAAATCAAATTAATTATTCAGCATTTCAAAAGTGGTGCTTCTTTTTTCCACATTTCCGATCATTTTATTACTTTTCTTGTTTCTTTTTCTGTCGACTTCATTGGTTGCCTCGGAGCCTGATCCTGATGAAGACGGGAGAGCAGGCAGATGAGCAGTTGAACACCCACGTGACTGTTGATCAGGGCGATATACTGCACCTACCCGCTGATGAACTAACTGGATGAGTTACGGAAAGCTATGAGGTGTGACCTCTAGGGTGTTAGTGGACCAAAGTAAACCAGTTTTAATAGATTGACAAAAGAAGTATTACATACAATAAGCTTGAACGTCTTGAAGTAGGAAGAACTCCAGAATGTTTTGGAAAGTTTGATTTTATGTTAATAGTGATAATCCGTCAGAATCTAATAACATACAAACTTGAGTCATATAAAACTTTCATGGAAAACGTGTACCTTTAGTCCAGATCAATTTGCAGATCTCTAGATATCTTTTTTTTTCTGGGATGGTTGGTTGATGGTTGTTTGCTGTTTCTTTAATACAAAAAATTATATTGCAAGCATAGCAAATCATGTTAACTTCCTATAATTTTAGGAGCATGACCTATCTCGATGTAATTATAATATAACTATAAACATCTGTGTGTATATTTTTCAGGAATGAAGTGATTTGCATTGGTTCTATCTCAATACATAGCAAATAAATCTTGAAAACACTCAAATTGGGATGAAAAAGAAGAGTCGTGTTGACATAAGAAAGAAACCTAGTCTAATTCTTAGACTGATGTAGAGTTCCACCAACGTTAACAAGGATGAAAAACCAGTCATGTTCGTTAAACTTAGTTTAGAAGCAACTAGCAATCAAATTAACCAGATATAAGGCTTTCAAGCTTCTTTTTCTCTCAGGTGACTGGTTATGTCATGTTTTCAAAATTGTTTTGCAATTATTTGGAACCAAAAAAGCTTTCAAACTTCCTTAATCCCTCAGGTAATTGGTTCGGTCATGTTTTCAATGAGCACCTCAAAAAGCACTCATCACTACACGCGCTATGAAACAAGTTTTTATTGAGTATGGATCAAAACGACTGGACAAGTCGGCTTGTGACAGTCAGACTAATGACTGGATCTTCCTTTCTAAAACTAACTTGTGAATGATTTATATATATATATATATATATATATATATATATATATATATATATATATATATATATATATATATATATATATATCATTATTTCGCTGGAGCTTCGACTGATTGGTCTAGGTCTAACCCAGCGCTCTTGTACAGTTTATTTTCCCCCCTCTGAGTATTTTACGGACAATCTAAGTTGGTAGTTTAACTATCAGTTGCTTTACGTGACGAGTAGAGAATAAAAAAATTTAAGAAAAGGTACAATAGTTAGTCTGCTTTATATTTTCTTTCGAGTTTCGGAATTCAGGACTACCTGGTTAAGTTTTGAGCCAGCTATAGTAACCCAGACTCATCATCTTTGGAAATAACTTTATGTGCTGGATCAGCTGCAATCAATCCTTTGATTGAGACTAGAGCTGAGAAACAGAAACATCCGAACCCGATCAGTGATTTCAGATGTTTTATGTAGGGTTTTTTTGTGTGTGTGTTTTTTTTTGTTTTTTGTTTTTTTTTTCGACCAGCCATAATTATGATATAATTTCATACATATAAACAAAGAACAATAATTTACTTTTAATGCGTGCTTCTTAAAATAGTCTTGGAGTCACGGACTCCTTTCATTATAACAATCATGTAAAAGGACAGCTGCTAACTGTTCTCTACTAAGTTTTGCTTTATGAAATAGATTTTCCGATGTATGTATTTTACTTTTTTTTTTTATTTTGTAAAGTATTTTTGTCTGCATTGTATGACTCTTTTACATTACTACTGAATAACTGTTTATCAATTCATTCGTGTAATAGGATAAGGATGGAGAATTTTGACGAAGAAAGGCGGAACGAGATGGAGGGTGAACAAAGGAAATAGTCGCTCGACGTCATTTGTAGTTGCTGAAAGATTTTTTCATGCGTTTAAAATAAAACTTGTGATATCTAATGAGGCTCCTGAGTAAGTTTTGCCGGAATAACACTGGCCTTCATGTGAGAGGAATAAAAGCGCTGGACTTCCAATAACTCGTCAATAGATCGTTCATCTTATTTACTTCAAACTTCAAAGTTACATTTAGATAATTGATTTGGGTCATTTCACACCCTGAAAGATAATACGTCAGCTCGCAATTATAGTTTTCAGGGAAAAGTAAGTACCTATGTCACTCAAGGTAACCAATATTGATTGTTAATAACTATAAATGACGTACTTAAATATAATAAAGCTATCCTGAACTGTTCTTATTTGTATCTCATTAAGATCTCATGAATATTGGTTAGATCACAATAAAATAAGCATCGACCTATTAGAATTACAGAATAGTTTTCAGGGAGTTTACGTGGAAACAGATTTATTAAGATCAAAACACCTGCAAGGGTCTTCTTCATTAAAGCTCAACTTTTTTCGACCGAATTCACAATCACCTCTATTAAGGCACAAAAAAATGAATAAAAGAAAACATTGTTTTATGTCGCGATAACTATGAAACTGTACTGTGCTGTGTCGAGATTTGTACCGAAGCACTTACGCATCTTTATTTAACATCTTTTCTTTTCAGCTTTCCTTGGTTCAAAATGTTGAATATGATGTTAGATGTAAGAGGAGAGAGTTTGTTTGTTGTTGTTTTTTTTAATTTTTAGTTCTATAGAGACCGTGAAAATATCACAAGCGTTCTTTGATATTTGGGATACAAGGCATATTAAGTTTTGACTATAGTGAAGTGAACTTTTTTTCACTTTTTGCTTTACGTCATCTCCCTAATTTCTCAAAAAAGGATGGGCTGCTGGGGGGGGTTGTCTCCACTTTCTTAAGAAATTCAATGAAATTCTTTTTGTTTACGCGTCCCTCTAGGTCCTTGTTATATCGAATACTCTAGTATAAGTGTCGTTTGAGCAACTAATGATCTTAGTGGTTGATAAACTCAGGCATTACTTTACTGCACCTCATTTAAATTCCTTGTTTTTAGGGAGGGGGGGTGGGTGCTACTCTTTTTTTTTTTTTTCAGGCGGGGAGTCTTTACCTAATTCCAGAGGATTTATATACTAATTATTTGTTTCTGGGAATTCTACTTTGGATGGAAATTGTTGTTTCTTTTCTTTTAGTTCTTTTTTTTTTTTCAGTTGGGGAGTCTTTACCTAATTCCAGAGGATTTATATACTAATTATTTGTTTCTGGGAATTCTACTTTGGATGGAATTTGTTGTTTCTTTCATAATGCCCTGTCCAAGAATGTTTTTGAGAATTGAGTTTACAATGTAAGAATCTAGGATAAGGCCTTTTGAAAAAACTTTCCTTGATTTTGTTTGGCTCCGTAACATATTACTGTTAGGTTTCTACGAAACATATTCTCTGGTTTTGGGACATGATATCATTTAAAAACTGTCAAGATTCATCGAAAAATTCTTAAAAAATCGATTCAATAGATTCATATGTCAGTTGATGCTAATGCAAACAGAAGTATCTTGACGAAAAAAACATTTTTCCTCATATGCAGCATTGATCATTGTCTGGGCTAGTTGGGAGGTCTTCCAATACTAGGCCGTGTACGCTACATTTTTTGGTCTCTCTAAAATGTTTTTATAAAAAAAAAAGTTCTTCACGTCCAGTATCGTATGATTGTTGGAGGAGGGTCTACACTATAAATTCCTTTGAATTCATGTTTTAAGATTCATGAAGATTACCACCGAATATCGGTACTGACATAAATTTACTAGTCATTATCTTCCGGTAAGGTGATGAACAAAAATGTATGATCGAGTAAATGGGACGCACTGGTCACGTTTCATTATTGTAATGGTATGTCATTTGTTTTGTATTGTTTGTAATTTACTGTTCTTGTTGTTGCCAGTCGTTGAAACATTTTGTTGCCGTGTCACCACTTCACTTGACTAATCTGCAAGATTATAACTGCACTTAACTTAAAGCTGATACGTGGTGAAACTGAAGACATACGTCAGTAAGTTTCAGATTGTAATCAGATTTCTCTGGTTAACAAGTCATAAACTTAAATTGCGTGGGTAGGGAATTTATAGTGATATCATCACCCTTTAAAAATGTCAGTGCGACAATTTCCAGCAGTCTGTGCTGTGGGTTCAGTAATTGTTGTGAAGGTGGTCGGCGTACTTTGGCCAGTTCGGTTACATTATCAGTTCCGGCAATGGTTTTATCTCGAAGCGTCAGTTCCCGAGAAGCGCATTATCTTTGAGCAGAAGACATTGATTCGATCGCCTGATCGACATGGTATGAGCGCGGCTAAAGTATTTCCTAAACACTTGTCCTCTTGCAGCATTATCTACAGCTTATCTTCCTAGTGGGGCAAGTCGTGACTACAGTCTCAAACTGCAGGCGAGAAAATTTAGGGTTACTTTTCTTAATCCGTGCTGCTTCTACCTCTTCATTTTGCCTCTTTCGCAATTCCCGAGTACTCCATGTTTATCGAGGTCGCTACTTGTAGTTTTTCGCTCAAATTCAACATCTGTAATATTTGACGTGAATGTGTGGGGGTGTACGGGCGTATGCCTTCATGACAGGTTTGAGGAGTCATGCAAACTAATTTGTGAGAACTGATGATAGCAAATGTTGCCCTACAATACCATAAGAGTAGGTTATCAGGTGATTAAAAAATATTCTCCGAAACAGTTATAGTTTCAAATCATGGAATAGCATGAGTAGTAAACCAACAACCTGATGGCTCTCATATGGAGAAGTTTTGTCGCGGTGATTGATTTTGAAAGCGTTTACAGTAGAATTAGAAACAGTTGCTCGTCCTATAAAATAATTATCATTGCTCTGTTGACTTCTTTTAAATTCTACGGATGTCAAAGCTTATCTCTCTGAGTCAACGAGATCACTGGTATATCGATTATTTCATTGTGAACACTTAAAAAATCAGGGTTTTGTTTCTTTTTTGGTTGCCTGCTACTTTCATTTTGCTGCCAGTGCAATAGTTTGGCTGTGACTCGTTTAACATTACTGTTTAAATAAAAAAAAGGAACGCACAGGTCTGTGAAAGTTTACAACTTGACAAGCTTCAAGAAGGTAAAAAATAATCTACCTCTTTGGGAACCTCTATCTTTCCCAATGAGATCTGGTGACAATATGAACATTGTTGTTGACTCCCTTATGAAAAAATAGATTGACAGGGTGACAGGTCACTTCCGTTGTAAGTTGTATTTCTACTTTTTCCTAGTGAAGAGGCGAAGAGATGCCCGTGGATATTTTAACACTATCCAGTCTGTTGAATTATTTTGCTAATCACTGATTGAAGATGCGTCCAAAAGTAATCGCTTGCGGAAAAACTACTTTTTTTTTTTTCTTTCTATCGTGAAAAAAAAAAGCTGGCGATACCACGTGACTCCCTGAAAGTCGGTAGCCGAGATGAGCTGAGCCAGTTGGAATGATATACTTGATATACTTTCATGGTCGAGAAGAAAAAGAAAACAGAATTAACAATTTACAAGGCGTCCTAGAGCCTCACCAGTGGGGCATTCATACTGACTTACTTGAGAATACTTGAAAAAGTTATAATATCCTAACTACAAAGACAACACAATAGTCCAGATTTTGTCAACATATACTACCACAAATACAACACAAAACTGTCTTTTGACTATTTCTTGTTCTTATGTCCCAACTGTCTTGTTATTTGACTTAAAATCTGATCGATCTCTTAAAAACAGGAAAAAGCCCTAAGGTTACGTTAATAGTGGGCTAGTTTTGTAAAACGTTTCATCAATCATTCAATCAATCAATCTCCAATC
>JAWDGP010002694.1:0-10471 GCA_033675545.1 Elysia crispata | reverse complement strand
TTAATCTATTAACAGATGTTTTTTCTTTTAAGCATTCATTATCATGAAGGTTTAAATAACTGCGCGGCTAAGAATTCCCGCAAAGCAGTGCGCTTTTACGTACGTAATGCGAAAATTTTAACAAGCGTTTAAAAGGATCTAAAAACAGTTTGGGAAAGGACAGAATTAGTCAATTTCCTTTGTTGAGTCGCATAAAAAATTAATGATATCTAATATGGAATAACTTCTGCGAATAATTATAGTACCTCAAAACAACGTTCGACTATGTTTGGCTACTTAAAAACTCAAGCATCTTAGACCTATATGTGACAACAATGCTAAAAACATGCCATAGAGGTTATTTGAAACACGGTACAGGAACAACCCTCAACTTTATTCCGATCACGAGCAACTTTAGGGCAGCTGTGTTTTATTTATATGCATTAAGCTCTATCGATACGCATTAAGCTCTATCGATACACATTAAGCTCTATCGATACGCATTAAGCTCTATCGATCATAATTATTGTGCAGGACATACCGTGGACAAATATGGCGTGACCATTCGGACGTTCAGCTGTGTATCCGTTAGACTGAGGGTCTGGAGCCGCATATCAACCTGGTGGACACAGTAGGGGAAGGACGTAGGGACGTACAACACTGGACGTTACGAGGTTACGACAAGAGGCAAAAATATTTAAACACGTGAACATGTGAGCCAATTAGTGCCTTAGGATTTAATTTCGAATAATGCATAAAATATTAAAATCGTTTTTTCCCTTTCTTTTTTTTTTAAATTGTTTTTTAAATTAATTGATTTGTTGATGTTGTTGTTGTTTTGAAAAAAAAGTTATGCATATACTCCTTATCACAGAAAACGTCTTTTTCATTTCTTATAACCTCATAATCATTGGCGTCCTCATCTTCACTGTCATTATTATTACTATCGTCATCATTATTTTCATTTTCGAGATTATCATCCCTGATATCATCCAATCACTATCATCATCATCATCTTTATCATCCGCAAAAACATCTTTAGAAACAAATAATTATCCTCATCATTTCCATCATATAACCACCAACTAAATTATCTTATTGTTTATCGAATTAACATGAACAATGATGACAGGAATGAGTATCACAAACTAAGTTCCAATACAACATGACCAATGATGACAGGAATGAGTATCACAAACTAAGTTCCCATACAACATAACCAATGATGACAGGAATGAGTATCACAAACAAAGTTCCGATACAAAATAACCAATGATGACAGGAATGAGTATCACAAACTAAGTTCCCATACAACATAACCAATGATGACAGGAATGAGTATCACAAACTAAGTTCCAATACAACATAACCAATGATGACAGGAATGAGTATCACAAACTCAGTTCCCATACAACATAACCAATGATGACAGGAATGAGTATCACAAACTCAGTTCCCATACAACATAACCAATGATGACAGGAATGAGTATCACAAACTAAGTTCTCATACAACATAACCAATGATGACAGGAATGAGTATCACAAACTAAGTTCCCATACAACATAACCAATAGAAGTGACTGAGGAATGAGTATCAAGAAATATCACAAACTAAGTTCCAATACAACATAACCAATGATGACAGGAATGAGTATCACAAACTAAGTTCCCATACAACACTAACCAATGATGACAGGAATGAGTATCAAGTATCACAAACTAATTTCAATACAACATAACCAATGATGACAGGAATGAAATTATCACTTAAACTAAGTTCCAATACAACATAACCAATGATGACAGCAGAATGAAGCCCATCACAAACTAAGTTCCCATACAACATAACCAATGATGACAGGAATGAGTATCACAAACTAAGATTCCGATACAACATAACCAATGATGACAGGAATGAAGTATCACAAACTATAGTTCCGATACAACATAACCAATGATGACAGGAATGAGTATCACAAACTAAGTTCCAATACATCATGAACAATGATGACAGGAATGAGTATCACAAACTAAGTTCCAATACAACATAACCAATGATGACAGGAATGAGTATCACAAACTAAGTTCCCATACAACATAACCAATGATGACAGGAATGAGTATCACAAACTCAGTTCCCATACAACATAACCAATGATGACAGGAATGAGTATCACAAACTAAGTTCTCATACAACATAACCAATGATGACAGGAATGAGTATCACAAACTAAGTTCCCATACAACATAACCAATGATGACAGGAATGAGTATCAAGTATCACAAACTAAGTTCCAATACAACATAACCAATGATGACAGGAATGAGTATCACAAACTAAGTTCCCATACAACATAACCAATGATGACAGGAATGAGTATCAAGTATCACAAACTAATTTCCAATACAACATAACCAATGATGACAGGAATGAGTATCACAAACTAAGTTCCAATACAACATAACCAATGATGACAGGAATGAGTATCACAAACTAAGTTCCCATACAACATAACCAATGATGACAGGAATGAGTATCACAAACTAAGTTCCGATACAACATAACCAATGATGACAGGAATGAGTATCACAAACTAAGTTCCGATACAACATAACCAATGATGACAGGAATGAGTATCACAAACTAAGTTCCAATACATCATGAACAATGATGACAGGAATGAGTATCACAAACTAAGTTCCAATACAACATAACCAATGATGACAGGAATGAGTATCACAAACTAAGTTCCGATACAACATAACCAATGATGACAGGAATGAGTATCACAAACTAAGTTCCAATACAACATAACCAATGATGACAGGAATGAGTATCACAAACTAAGTTCCCATACAACATAACCAATGATGACAGGAATGAATATCACAAACTAAGTTCCGATACAACATAACCAATGATGACAGGAATGAGTATCAAGTATCACACACTCAGTTCCCATACAACATAACCAATGATGACAGGAATGAGTATCAAGTATCACACACTCAGTTCCCATACAACATAACCAATGATGACAGGAATGAGTATCAAGTATCACACACTCAGTTCCCATACAACATAACCAATGATGACAGGAATGAGTATCAAGTATCACACACTCAGTTCCCATACAACATAACCAATGATGACAGGAATGAGTATCACAAACTAAGTTCCGATACAACATAACCAATGATGACAGGAATGAGTATCAAGTATCACACACTCAGTTCCCATAAAACATAACCAATGATGACAGGAATGAGTATCAAGTATCACACACTCAGTTCCCATACAACATAACCAATGATGACAGGAATGAGTATCAAGTATCACACACTCAGTTCCCATACAACATAACCAATGATGACAGGAATGAGTATCAAGTATCACACACTCAGTTCCCATACAACATAACCAATGATGACAGGAATGAGTATCACAAACTAAGTTCCGATACAACATAACCAATGATGACAGGAATGAGTATCAAGTATCACACACTCAGTTCCCATACAACATAACCAATGATGACAGGAATGAGTATCAAGTATCACACACTCAGTTCCCATACAACATAACCAATGATGACAGGAATGAGTATCAAGTATCACACACTCAAATCCCATACAACATAACCAATGATGACAGGAATGAGTATCAAGTATCACACACTCAGTTCCCATACAACATAACCAATGATGACAGGAATGAGTATCAAGTATCACAAACTAAGTTTCGATACAACATAACCATAGATGACAGGAATGAGTATCACAAACTAAGTTCCCATACAACATAACCAATGATGACAGGAATGAGTATCACAAACTAAGTTCCAATACAACATAACCAATGATGACAGGAATGAGTATCACAAACTAAGTTCCGATACAACATAACCAATGATGACAGGAATGAGTATCACAAACTAAGTTCCAATACATCATGAACAATGATGACAGGAATGAATATCACAAACTAAGTTCCAATACAACATAACCAATGATGACAGGAATGAGTATCACAAACTAAGTTCCGATACAACATAACCAATGATGACAGGAATGAGTATCACAAACTAAGTTCAATACAACATAACCAATGATGACAGGAATGAGTATCACAAACTAAGTTCCCATACAACATAACCAATGATGACAGGAATTGAGTATCAAGTATCACACACTCCGTTCCCATACAACAAAACCAATGATGACAGGAATGAGTATCAAGTATCACACACTCAGTTCCCATACAACATAACCAATGATGACAGGAATGAGTATCACAAACTAAGTTCCAATACAACATAACCAATGATGACAGGAATGAGTCTCACAAGCTAAGGATTCCAATACAACATAACCAATGATGACAGGAATGAGTATCAAGTATCACACACTAAGTTCCCATACAACATAACAAATGATGACAGGAATGAGTATCAAGTATCACACACTCAGTTCCCATACAACATAACCAATGATGACAGGAATGAGTATCACAAACTAAGTTCCAATACAACATAACCAATGATGACAGGAATGAGTATCACAAACTAAGTTCCCATACAACATAACCAATGATGACAGGAATGAGTATCAAGTATCACACACTCAGTTCCCATACAACATAACCAATGATGACAGGAATGAGTATCAAGTATCACACACTCAGTTCCCATACAACATAACCAATGATGACAGGAATGAGTATCAAGTATCACACACTCAGTTCCCATACAACATAACCAATGATGACAGGAATGAGTATCACAAACTAAGTTCCAATACAACATAACCAATGATGACAGGAATGAGTATCACAAACTAAGTTCCCATACAACATAACCAATGATGACAGGAATGAGTATCACAAACTAAGTTCCCATACAACATAACCAATGATGACAGGAATGAGTATCACAAACTAAGTTCCCATACAACATAACCAATGATGACAGGAATGAGTATCACAAACTAAGTTCCCATACAACATAACCAATGATGACAGGAATGAGTATCAAGTATCACACACTCAGTTCCCATACAACATAACCAATGATGACAGGAATGAGTATCACACACTAAGTTCCAATACAACATAACCAATGATGACAGGAATGAGTATCACACTCAGTTCCCATACAACATAACCAATGATGACAGGAATGAGTATCAAGTATCACACACTCAGTTCCCATACAACATAACCAATGATGACAGGAATGAGTATCACAAACTAAGTTCCCATACAACATAACCAATGATGACAGGAATGAGTATCAAGTATCACAAACTAAGTTCCCATACAACATAACCAATGATGACAGGAATGAGTATCACAAACTAAGTTCCCATACAACATAACCAATGATGACAGGAATGAGTATCAAGTATCACACACTCAGTTCCCATACAACATAACCAATGATGACAGGAATGAGTATCAAGTATCACACACTCAGTTCCCATACAACATAACCAATGATGACAGGAATGAGTATCAAATATCACAAACTAAGTTCCCATACAACATAACCAATGATGACAGGAATGAGTATCACAAACTAAGTTCCAATACAACATAACCAATGATGACAGGAATGAGTATCACAAACTAAGTTCCAATACAACATAACCAATGATGACAGGAATGAGTATCACAAACTAAGTTCCGATACAACATAACCAATGATGACAGGAATGAGTATCACAAACTAAGTTCCCATACAACATAACCAATGATGACAGGAATGAGTATCACAAACTAAGTTCCCATACAACATAACCAATGATGACAGGAATGAGTATCAAGTATCACACACTCAGTTCCCATACAACATAACCAATGATGACAGGAATGAGTATCAAGTATCACAAACTAATTTCCAATACAACATAACCAATGATGACAGGAATGAGTATCACAAACTAAGTTCCAATACAACATAACCAATGATGACAGGAATGAGTATCACAAACTAAGTTCCCATACAACATAACCAATGATGACAGGAATGAGTATCACAAACTAAGTTCCGATACAACATAACCAATGATGACAGGAATGAGTATCACAAACTAAGTTCCGATACAACATAACCAATGATGACAGGAATGAGTATCACAAACTAAGTTCCAATACATCATGAACAATGATGACAGGAATGAGTATCACAAACTAAGTTCCAATACAACATAACCAATGATGACAGGAATGAGTATCACAAACTAAGTTCCAATACAACATAACCAATGATGACAGGAATGAGTATCACAAACTAAGTTCCGATACAACATAACCAATGATGACAGGAATGAGTATCACAAACTAAGTTCCCATACAACATAACCAATGATGACAGGAATGAGTATCACAAACTAAGTTCCGATACAACATAACCAATGATGACAGGAATGAGTATCAAGTATCACACACTCAGTTCCCATACAACATAACCAATGATGACAGGAATGAGTATCAAGTATCACACACTCAGTTCCCATACAACATAACCAATGATGACAGGAATGAGTATCAAGTATCACACACTCAGTTCCCATACAACATAACCAATGATGACAGGAATGAGTATCACAAACTAAGTTCCAATACAACATAACCAATGATGACAGGAATGAGTATCACAAACTAAGTTCCAATACAACATAACCAATGATGACAGGAATGAGTATCACAAACTAAGTTCCCATACAACATAACCAATGATGACAGGAATGAGTATCAAGTATCACACACTCAGTTCCCATACAACATAACCAATGATGACAGGAATGAGTATCAAGTATCACACACTCAGTTCCCATACAACATAACCAATGATGACAGGAATGAGTATCAAGTATCACACACTCAGTTCCCATACAACATAACCAATGATGACAGGAATGAGTATCAAGTATCACACACTCAGTTCCCATACAACATAACCAATGATGACAGGAATGAGTATAACAAACTAAGTTCCCATACAACATAACCAATGATGACAGGAATGAGTATCAAGTATCACAAACTAAGTTCCCATATAACATAACCAATGATGACAGGAATGAGTATCACAAACTAAGTTCCGATACAACATAACCAATGATGACAGGAATGAGTATCAAGTATCACACACTCAGTTCCCATACAACATAACCAATGATGACAGGAATGAGTATGAAGTATCACACACTCAGTTCCCATACAACATAACCAATGATGACAGGAATGAGTATCAAGTATCACACACTCAGTTCCCATACAACATAACCAATGATGACAGGAATGAGTATCACAAACTAAGTTCCAATACAACATAACCAATGATGACAGGAATGAGTATCACAAACTAAGTTCCAATACAACATAACCAATGATGACAGGAATGAGTATCACAAACTAAGTTCCGATACAACATAACCAATGATGACAGGAATGAGTATCAAGTATCACACACTCAGTTCCCATACAACATAACCAATCATGACAGGAATGAGTATCAAGTATCACACACTCAGTTCCCATACAACATAACCAATGATGACAGGAATGAGTATCAAGTATCACACACTCAGTTCCCATACAACATAACCAATGATGACAGGAATGAGTATCAAGTATCACACACTCAGTTCCCATACAACATAACCAATGATGACAGGAATGAGTATCAAGTATCACAAACTAATTTCCAATACAACATAACCAATGATGACAGGAATGAGTATCACAAACTAAGTTCCAATACAACATAACCAATGATGACAGGAATGAGTATCACAAACTAATTTCCGATACAACATAACCAATGATGACAGGAATGAGTATCAAGTATCACACACTCAGTTCCCATACAACATAACCAATGATGACAGGAATGAGTATCACAAACTAAGTTCCGATACAACATAACCAATGATGACAGGAATGAGTATCAAGTATCACACACTCAGTTCCCATACAACATAACCAATGATGACAGGAATGAGTATCAAGTATCACACACTCAGTTCCCATACAACATAACCAATGATGACAGGAATGAGTATCAAGTATCACAAACTAAGTTCCCATACAACATAACCAATGATGACAGGAATGAGTATCAAGTATCACACACTCAAATCCCATACAACATAACCAATGATGACAGGAATGAGTATCAAGTATCACACACTCAGTTCCCATACAACATAACCAATGATGACAGGAATGAGTATCAAGTATCACACACTCAAATCCCATACAACATAACCAATGATGACAGGAATGAGTATCAAGTATCACACACTCAGTTCCCATACAACATAACCAATGATGACAGGAATGAGTATCAAGTATCACACACTCAGTTCCCATACAACATATCTGTGCTATCTCCTCACAGCTGTTAGGACTGTAGCCAGATATCTGGTTAGCTCTGACTCGGTTCGGACTGGATCTGGATGTACGGTGAGCCATCTGCAGCGAAAAATTATTTTGTCTGAACAACAAACGATTATTCTATGTTCCATATTCTATAGAAGCACAAGTCTGCAAGGAGATAGGGATAGACAGATTGATAGGTTGATAGACAAATAGGCAAAGAGAGAGAGAGTGAGAGAGAGAAAGAGAGAAAGAGAGAGAGAAAGAGAGAGAGAGAGAGAGAGAGAGAGAGAGAGAGAGAGAGAGAGAGAGAGAGAGAGAGAGAGAGAGAGAGAGAGAGAGTAATTTAAGAACAAAATGAAGTGCTTTCAAGTAGAACAAAATGGAAAAAGAAATTTTTTTTCAAAAACATTTCAAACCTGTGCTTCAGAGAAAGGTACCTTGATCAACTGATCAATAAATGATAAAATGGGAGCTAATTTTCAGTACGACGTATATAATATCATTTCTAGATTGTCTCCCTTAAGGAAATTTGTAAAATAAATCTCTATCCATCCAAATTTTACAAAATGTGCAAAATAAGCCGTGGAAAGGTTTACTTATTTTCCCCATTTATTTTTGTTACTTCGCAAAACTTGATTACCTGGAGTACAAGGAGAAATCGACAACTGGAAGAATATCGATATAAAAAGTTTCAGTGGATCGTCTGTATCGATGATGCATGGCAGTATTGAAATCGTTGCTTGGAGGTTCAGGTCGATGTTTCTGTTGGTTAGGATACGTTGTATCGATACCAACCGCAGCTCTGCCGGGGCTACCCGGAACTAGAAGAAAGACAAGAAAACTCGCTGAAAGGATTTTTTTTTTTTAATTCTAGAAATTTGTCTGAGGGTTAGAATCGCAACGGCAAGGAAAGTTAAAAAAAAAATTAAGTAAAAAATAATGTTAGTATTTGAAGATAAAATGTACTCATTTTAGTGAGAAAAATTTATCCGATCCTTTAAATAAAAAAGAAAGAAAGAAAGAAATTAATAATAACAATAATAATAATAATAATAATAATAATAATAATAATAATAATAACAACAACAACAACAATAACAACAACAACAACAACAACAACAACAACAACAACAACAACAACAACAACAACAACAACAACAACAACAACAACAACAACAACAACAACAACAACAACAAAACATTAGTTCATAAAGACGTTAACTTACATAACCATCATATTTTATCCCCTCTGGCAAAAAACATACGTAAGAGAAATCATCAAAGGAGAGAGATATAAGTATATAACAAGCATAATAAGGGTAGATGGAAGCTGTTTCAGAGGGTGCAGAGAAACAATTTTAGACACAGAATTCGTTTCTTTCTCTCAGCAAGTGTTCCATCAGTGTATGTTGACCTGTGCAACATTCGGATGCCAAACCTGAGCACTACCAACGAGATTGGTTCTAGAATTATTCAGTTTGGTCCACCAGTGTATGTTGACCTGTGCAACATTCGGATGTCAAACCTGAGCACTACCAACGAGATTGGTTCTAGAATTATTCAGTTTGGTCCACCAGTGTATGTTGACCTGTGCAACATTCGGATGCCAAACCTGAGCACTACCAACGAGATTGGTTCTAGAATTATTCAGTTTGGTCCACCAGTGTATGTTGACCTGTGCAACATTCGGATGCCAAACCTGAGCACTACCAACGAGATTGGTTTTAGAATTATTCAGTTTGGTCCACCAGTGTATGTTGACCTGTGCAACATTCGGATGCCAAACCTGAGCACTACCAACGAGATTGGTTCTAGAATTATTCAGTTTGGTCCACCAGTGTATGTTGACCTGTGCAACATTCGGATGTCAAACCCTGAGCACTACCAACGAGATTGGTTCTAGAATTATTCAGTTTGGTCCGCACCAGTGTATATGTTGACCTGTGCAACATTCGGATGCCAAACCTGAGCACTACCAACGAGATTGGTTTTAGAATTATTCAGTTTGGTCCACCAGTGATATTATGTTGACCTGTGCAACATTCGATACCAAACCTGAGCACTACCAACGAGATTGGTTCTAGAATTATTCAGTTTGGTCCAC
>JAWDGP010002692.1:457500-597500 GCA_033675545.1 Elysia crispata | reverse complement strand
TAGTTTCAGTTATGGGGTGGGGGTATGGGGATCTCATCTTTTCAGACTCGGTTTACAGTGTCGATAGAGCTTGTTTGATATGAAGAAAAGACCTGAGATCACTTTGCGGATAGGCTACGGTATATACAAAAATCAACTCAACTAAGAGACGCTTTGCAAATACTCTCATCATCAACACAGTGTCAATGAATACTAAGGAACTCGTTAAAATGAGAAAACTAATATTCTTACGTTGACTTCCGTGGAGCTTTTTCGGTGATGATATCGACAGAAGCTTTTTTAACGAAATACTTTCAGTTCAATAACATTTTACGTAGGCTACTGCTATAGGATTTCTATATTCGGCTCATGTAGTAATAGTCATTTTTTTATTGAAGAGCTTATGTTCGTTTTGTTTTTTTGTTTTTTTCGTTTTCATATTCAAATTTAGATGTCACTGATTGATGTTAAGTTAATGACTGTTAGCTAAGTTTCTCAAGCACAGGCCTCATGCCCCTACTTGAAACTAGCACCTCAGGTCACTTCTTAAGGTCACAAAATTAAATTTTAAATTGAGTTGATTCTTTAGTTTATGAGTCAAGCTGTCAATCAAGATTTTTCTTTTCTTTTTGTTTCTTTGTTTGTTTGTTTTTGTTGTTTTTAAATTTTTGTTTTGTTTTGGTTTTTGTTTTGTTTTTTGCTTTTTTTTTGTGGTTTTTTTTTTTTCATATATTACAAATAGAAAAAAAAATTGTGTCGTGGTTTCATCTTTTTCATGACTGAGCTCAGGAGAGACATTTAGCTCCTTTATAACTTTACTTGTTTTAGCATAAGATAAGCAGAGCCCAGATACAATCTCACTGTCCAGCATTTGGTAAAAACAAAACCTGAATATTTTTAACCGTATAAAAAACACACAAACACAGATATCTACTGATTCGTCAGCTTAAATTCACACAGAAAAAAAAGCAAATACCGTCACTTATAGGCCACATTTTTCCTAGGAATGTTTATTAGATGCAAAAAAATATATATATATATAGAAACAACATATGAACGGTAATTTCTGCCCAATAATAAAGTAACTGCACTAAATTTATTAAAAAATAAATAGGAAAGAGTAAGTCAAGAGTTATAATCATGGTTAACAATAGCAAAATCTTATGATATCAAAATTTCACAACTCGTGAATATCACAGGTTTCTATATATGTGTAATAATAATAATAATATAAATTAGAGTCATCAGATATGTAGGCCTATAAGCATTAGGACATCCAACGTAATTAGTGAGCGAATTTTCTAAGATGAAAAAGCATGATTACAAAAAAAATCACTTTATTGATTGGTACATGTATTATCCTGACAATTATTTGTAGAATATACATGTATTTTACTTTCATTGCACATTCTTGGGCTAATCATTCGATAAGAACATGTAAAAATGAAAGCATCGACTTTGTTTTAGAAGATATGATATTCTGGGCAACAAAAAATAATTATTGCTATGTCAGAGGATTTACATTACAGACAAGAGTTACACGTGGACAAATATGGGTCAAGCAAACTGAATTGTATGATGGGACAGTACTATAGGTACAATAAGAAATGGAGGCGAGTTTGATCGAAGATAAAAGGATTAAGAGGGTTTTAAAAAGTAAATACCTTGAGAGAGAGAGAGAGAGAGAGAGAGAGAGAGAGAGAGAGAGAGAGAGAGAGAGAGAGAGAGAGAGAGAGAAGGGAGGGAAAGCAGAAAGCTTTTCTTATTCTAATCTTAATCAAAAATGTAAGTTTACGGTTATGAAATTCCTGTTTCCAGTTGCATAATCGAAAATCATGCTCTTCTCTTTTGATGTTCTTGTCCTCAGGTTCAAAGTATGACCAGTGTGTTTACCAACCCATCACTACTCAGGCGGCTTTACCTCTCTATAACAGTATATAAGTAATGCCGAACCACCCATTTTGGCGCTTGTCGCTATAGCGTATTTAGAGATCATTGCTTGTGGGAGCTCTCCTTATGCAAGACTTGCAAGAATTCTAGTGCAGAAATCTCCTTGACTCTGACCAAATCGTTCGCTTACAGCGACAAACATAGTTATTAAACTATAATGCACGAAAGCTTTAGCTAAACTTTCTACACGTCTGGATTGAGCAAATATTTTAACAATGATAGAACGCTATAATTGTTTTCATCAAATTTTCAAACCGTCATTTACTCGGGTCTCTTCTTTGGGTTCTTCCTTGACCTTGGCCTTGAAGTCTTCAAGTTCTGAGTGCTCCAGTTCGAGATACTGCAGGAACATCTGACGGCGCTGCCTCAAGATGTTGTACACCAGCTTCGGATCGTTGAATCTATCGTAGGTGGATTGTGGGATACTGGCCATCACACACAGCTTCTCACGCTCCGCTAACAGATGCTCGTACCAGGTTGCATAGCTTTATTGAGTTGAAAGAGGTGATGGAGCAATGGGGAAGACCGGTAAGCTTTGTGGTCAAAGACGAAATCTAATTTAGCTTTGTTAGTAGCCAACATAAGCAGAACGAAGCTTCCCTAAATGACTGATTATGACATTTCTTACTCACTGGATTTATAATTGCCTCAGAAATTTTTCTTTGATTATATTTTCCATAAGGCACGAGATTTTTTTTTATCCTATTTAAAAGTTCCTATTATCTCTTAACTTTAAAGGCATGGTGAAGTCAAAGGTGAAAAGTGCAATATAAGTTTTATCATAAAGATAAGGTTAGATAATAAGTTTTATCTAACTATAACTTTCTAATTATTTACATTGGGTACAGTTTATCTTTTCCACTCCACTATCTGTAAGATAAAAATTCCACAAATCATGCTTGGCAGAAAGGGAGAGAGAGAGAGAGAGAGAGAGAGAGAGAGAGAGAGAGAGAGAGAGAGAGAGAGAGAGACAGACAGACAGACAGACAGACAGACAGACAGACAGACAGACAGACAGACTGACAGATAGACAGACAGAGAGACAGAGAGACAGTCAGTCAGACAGAGACCTATGCATGGACAAAATTAATAAGACTGTAAAGTTTAAATTTCTTAGAAGCTCACCAATAAGATGAGGAATGTTGAAAAATAAACTTTATTGTAGAGGAATTGCAAAACACGCTTGAGGCGCAAGAAACAGAAGATCCACGTGACTTCCTACAGCTATTCCCACTCACTGCTCTAAATAGGAACCAGCAAGGAAAAAGAAATAGAAGATCGAGACATGCATGTTGAAGAAAAGGCAAAACAAGGATTGAGTGAAGTCCTGGTAGTTTGGATTTAGGTGATATCTTTTAGAAATATTTTTTATGCTAAATTATAATTATGAACTGATCTAGAACGGTGTCTGTAACAAAAGAAAGTCGGGCAACATTCATGGACGGGCTCTGAAAAAAAATCCCCATTTTACTTTAACCCTGGCGTGAACCATCTGGTATTAGGGTCGAATCCCATCTTAGCCTATCATTGTCTTGTCGGAAGATTGATTTTGCTGGTGTCTGTAAAAGTTGCCATCCTATTGTCATTTAAAGTCATGCTATATTATACTGGTATGTGAATATAATTAAGTATAACTACAATTCCTTGATACATAACCAGTCAGTCCCTAAATGGCTTATAACTATAAGCAAGGAGAAGATGAGTTTCAGAAGCCACAACCAACATCAAAAACAAACTTACTCTGGGACATCAAGTTTTGGATTGTCCAGCCGGATACGGAACGATCGTGTCGTCTGCGCCAGCCGTTGCCATGCCGCTCCTGCCGCGATGTTCACGTCTGCTCGACGGCTACCGCGTTACAGTCACGCGCCAAATAAAATTACAGGGAGGAAAGGATTGAGAGTTTAGAGATGGGAAATAAAAGAAGACACACACTACTATCTTCATCTATTCTTCATGAAATAATTGTTTACGTTTTTGTTGTTTTGTTGTTGTTGTTTTTTTTTGTATTGAAATCCGATTTGGGAATGTAAATATACTAGATTTCATTTTCTTTACCATGGCTGGGCTTTTATTATGCCAGTCAGTGTTGCAGGTTAGCTGAAAATCTTTTCTTGATAAAATTAGAAACAAGAGTTTTAAATAGCAGAATAAAGGTATTTTTCGGAGAAAAAAAATGAAAAAAAGTTTAATATCGCTTGAAGACTTTACCTCAATGGCAGCATCCACTATGAACGTAAACATACCGGCATCGTAAACTCGTTGCTAAGTGGAATGTGGTAAGTAGAGAAAACTAAAGCAGTGCTCCTTCGTTAGACTAACTCCATGAACTAACTTTTATTGCTTGGTACTTCATCTTGTAATTACATCAGTCTGCCCTGACGGACTTAATCCATTCAAAAGAAGCGATGCTTTTATAATATTGTTCAGAGATGCGACAGTTTTATAAGGTAGAATTACAATTGTAATCGGTCTTATCCTTTCTTATGTTTGATGGCTAGAGCTCAAGGCTTCTGATCATGTTGTTACATAAATCTTCACAAACCTTTTTTCCTAGTGGAATGGTACTTTAGTAAGTATTATTTGCAATGACGGTACAGAAACTATCAGAATGAAGCAATTAGGTCTATTAGATAGAAGTAAATTATGAATGATAAAAAAGGTATATAGATGATAGCATGTCACAGTAAGTTACCTCAGTGACGGAATAACCCGCGAGCTGCCTTTCCCCAGAAAGTAAACAAGACATGCGCCGGCTACTCCAATCATTCCCACAGCGCCCAACTGACTAAAACTTTCCATGGAGGAAGATGAAAACCAAGAGGTTTTCGGCGCAAACCAAGCAGCCACTGCCGACACGGAAACAGTACCTGGATGATCAAAGAAAGCGGAGAAAAGAGTAAAATGATTGGAAATTTTACATTTCTCAAAACAGTCAGTAAAAATGATATGAAAAAAGTATTCTTAGGATTGTGAATTGTTTATTTTTTTAATTTCATTTTGTTTCTACAAAATCTACGATCTGAAGGCTTTTTTTTTTTTTGGTTTCAATTTCTATTTAAATATGTCGATGATTATTGATGATTATTATCACACTCTCTCTCTCTCTCTCTCTCTCTCTCTCTCTCTCTCTCTCTCTCTCTCTCTCTCTCTCTCTCTCTCTCTCTCTCTCTCTCTCTCTCTCTCTTCACATTTTGTTATGTTTCCCCTTAACATTCGCCCTTTTGTTCACATAAATCTCTTATTACTTTGCAATGTTATGTTGTTTCAATGAGCAAGAGTAATTGTTTCTGTGTAAAACTTTCTTTAACTTTCTATGGTCTCTCTTAAATTTCACTTTTTCATATTTTTTTTTCGCCTCAATTGTTTCTGTTTGTCTATTTTCCTCATTAATTTAGTCTTATGACGTTTTTTTCTTATATCATAAACTTTAAGCAGCATATTTGTTGTAAGCAAACGGTAATAGCCTAAAGAGTTTTGGGAGTTTTTTTATTGTATTTTATTGGGTTTTTTTGGTGTTTTTTTTTTTTTTTTTTTTTTGGGGGGGGGGGGTGTTCAGAAAGTATTTCAGAAAAAACAAACACCTGAGATCGAAATTGCAGAAAGCCAAACTTGAAATTAACTATGCTGTTTATCTTCTCTCTTCATTCCTTTTTCTTTTCATATTTATTCGTCTTCGACCTAACCGTTGATTTCTGCTGCCTCTTCTACTGTTGCTTCCCGTGACTCTCATATTGTTTTTGTTTTTGTTTCCTTCTTTTCTTCTTTCTACTACTCCTCATTATGCTATACCCTTTTTTTTTAACCTTCTCTTCTATTCTTCAACCTTGTCTTGCAAACAGAAGTATCGATCGCTCTTTTATTCATTTGTAAACACAATAGATTGGCCTACCTAGGAAAGCGGCTATGATTTCCATTCTGGAGATCCATTTGTCATAACCGGAAGCTTCGTAATAATTCATCATAGCCGCTCGCCTGCACCGGAACTCGAATTCCATCATCAGGTCTTCATATTCACCTCGAGTCTGTAATCAAATCAATTTGAAAAAAAAAAAATGTATATATATATATATATGCAATAACTAGCATAGTTTTTTTTTTATTTATAACGAATTGTTGACTTGAAATTTTAAGATTTGAAATAAAAGTTAGCTTCACCTCTTTGATGCCGTTTGATCTTCTCCCCTACCCCCCCCCCCCCCCCCAACCACCCTCTTCTCCAAAAAATTGTGAATAACAACAACAACAACATGAATGATAATAATAATAATAATAATAATAAGAAGAAGAAGAAGAAGAAGAAGAAGAAGAAGAAGAAGAAGAAGAAGAAGAAGAAGAAGAAGAAGAAGAAGAAGAAGAAGAAGAAGAAGAAGAAGAAGAAGAAGAAGAAATTACTTTTTAATCTGTTTGATATTTTGACGTGTGCTGCCTTTCGTGTGTCTGTGTGCTTGTATTTGTTTCTGTCTGCCTCTTTATGTGCATGGCTTTGAGGAGTGTTGGTGTATCTTAGCGTCTTTTTACCTATCTCTCTCCTTATCAGCCTGTCGGTTTTCCAACCTTTTGTCTTTATGTCTTTAAGTCAGCTTGCCAGCCTACATAACTATATCCATTTATCTTTATTGTATTGTATTGTATTGCAGAACTCACCTGACGCTTGTATTTCTTATACTGTTTCTCATCAGCTTCTTCTTCATCGTGGCCCTGCACACCTAAAGGCGCCCTCTTTAGGCGATTATCCATGGCTTAAATTTATCTCCTCATAGAGTCTGGCTGAGGAGGAAAAACATTACATGGGCATACACGGGTGACTTGATAATAGAGGACTGACCAGGAAGATTAAACTTTCAGAGAGAAAAAAAAAAGTAAACACCCCAGTTGTAGGCAATAAACTTGCCTAAATCTGACGACGGCGATGAAGGTTAATAATTATGATGATGATGATAACAAAGATGACGGTAACGATGATAATGGTGGTGGTAGTGATGATGATTATGATGATTATTGGAAAAATGAAGATGGTTTATTTTTGAAATGGAAGTGGCGCAAAACAAAGTGAAGACTTAGACAATTTAGGCTACATTATGAAATCTCTAAAATACGTTTTTAGTTAACTGAAAAGAAAAGAAACTGGACGCCACTTAAATGGAAATGCAAAGGATACAAGGAGAGGGATAGTATAGAGTAAATAATAATTATTTGACAAAACATCCTGAGATCAGTCCTAGTAGCAGTAAGCGAATATGATTCTACATAGCGTTTTTTTTTTTAACTTTACTTTAGTACGTGGGTTACTATTTATTTATTTATCCATTTGCGAAAACGCTTCCTGCTCATATAGATTTTATTTCATTCATTCTTTTTTTCACAGTCACTTCAAAGAATAGGTGAAAGTTTTAAATTTTATTTTTAATCCTAATTATCTAGCATGCATGAAATACTCACAGCGTGACAAGTAAGCAGGCATAGAGAAGTAGAAAATAACTGAGCGCCATAAAAATCAACAAATTTTCCTAAATTAGCGGTAGGCTTCAACCAGTACCATCAATCTAGCTGGATAGATGGTACTTGGCTTCAACACATTCGACATAGCGAAATTATCAGTCCAACATGTGCTTTCCGGTAGCGTGACAACTTGATTCATGTGATTCCATTGTTCTATTCCAACTCGGGCTTTTAATCAGAGGTTAGCTTTAGGCTTGCAGTAAAGCGTTCACAATGACAGTTGAAAATTTGTGGAAATTTGCAGCGGTAGGCAAATATTTTTTTTTTTTTTTTTTTTTTTTTTTGGGGGGGGGGGAGGGGGCGGGAAGTATGCTTACATTGGAAAACATTAAATTTGTTCCTGGCTATTAAAAGACTAAGACAAAAACTTCTTGATAATTTTGGGCTCCTTTATCTCCCCTTCTTTACAGCTGGGGATTCAACCTATATTTTTGCTGCTACTACCACCTCAACCATTACTATTACTACTACTACTACTACTACTACTACTACTACTACTACTACTACTACTACTACTACTACTACTACTACTACCTCCACCATTACAACTACTACTAATGCTACTATCACCCCCACTGCTACTACTAATAATACTACCACTACCACTACCACTTCCACCACCACCACCACCACCACCACCACTACTACTACTACTACTACTGCTACTGCTGCTGCTGCTGCTGCTGAGGCTACTACTACTACTACTACTACTACTACTACTACTACTACTACTACTACTACTACTACTACTACTACTACTACTACTACTACTACTACTACTACCACCACCACCATTACCATAACTACTAGCTTACCACTACAACTACTACTATTACTGCTACTACCATCACAACTACTAGTACTGCTACTACCACCACAACCACTACTATTATTACTACTGCTGCTGCTACTACTACTACTACTACTACTACTACTACTACTACTACTGCTGCTGCTGCTGCTGCTACTACTACCACCACCACCACCACTACTACTACTACTATTACTACTGCTACTACTACTGCTGCGCTGCTGCTGCTGCTGCTGCTGCTGCTGCTACTACTACCACCACCACTACTACTATTACTAAGGCTACTACCACCACCACTGCTACTAACACCACCACTATTACTACTACTACTACTACTACTACTACTACTACTACTACTACTACTACTACTACTACTACTACTACTACTACTACTACTACTATCACCATCAACCTTCTTCTGTTACAACAACTATTACTACCACCATCAACTTTCTCCTGTTACAACAACCATTACTACGAGCATAATATTATGCTATATGCTACAACCAATACTATCTATCTATGTAGATAGTTATTACTGGCTACATCCCAAAGACCTTGAACGAAATAAAGAATTACATACATAATTATGGTTCATGTACTATATGACAGTTTTTAACTGTAAGGAGGATTTTCAGTTTAAGTAATAGAAAGGTCTTTGTATACTAGTTACACTGTATTGTCGTTCAAGTCGTTCCTTCATGTCACCTGACTGACAAGTTAGTTAATAATTATTTTCCTTGTTTCTCTCTCTCTCTCTCTCTCTCTCTCTCTCTCTCTCTCTCTCTCTCTCTCTCTCTCTCTCTCTCTCTCTCTCTCTCTCTCTCTGCTTCTTCTTATCACTTTTTTCTGTACAATAATTTTCGTGGTTGAACGATTATTCCATTGCTTTTCTGGGTGTCTGAATGTGTGTGTGGGTGAGAGAGAGTGAGAGAAAGAGCGAAAGGAAGAGAAGAAAGAGAAAGTTAAAACTTACCACCCTTGGCCTAGATACGTAAATCCATTCTCGAGGAAGATAATAAAAACTCTTGTTAGATAAGAAGGATACTTTAGATTTATATGTCACAAGTGATAAACTTGAACCTGTTTCCTAAGGTTCCAGTGAAACAATCATACAAGACGGCCGGTTTGCTTAGTTTTAGAACAAAAGAGTTCACTTTAGACTAACGGCCTAGCGCGAATTTGTAACTTCGAAAATATTGGTCAGCCACAGTGAAATGAAAGATCTGGGCAAATCTGTTAAACTTGCTGATTCAATTTAGTTTCAAAAGCTTGAAAAAAGTGCATTATGTGGTTTTGACTGTCAAGAAACGCTTCGAAGCGATTTAATGCATGCATATCATCACGATCATTGAACCCTCTCTCATGTCCTTGTGCAGCATGTTTCTTTTGTTTCGGCTGCATCACAGTCACGGTCTATCAAGCCAGAGCACTACAAAATACTGCACTCTCTGGTCTTATCGTAGTATGGCATGTGTGTTTCATTCTTTATGTAGAATGTAGTGTCTGGCTTGTCTACTGTGCTGGGTTTTTTTTTTTCAGCGTTACCGGAACAGAGTGATGTGTTCTGTGGGCCTATTTACCTCTCTCGCTGTGTTTGTTATACAGGTGTCATGGATGCAAGCTGTAGGTGCTTGATACAACACAGCGCACCATTGCTTTGAATAACAAGAGAAAAAAAGATCATAAACATGAGAAATGGCTGTTGGAGGCGTCAGACAACTCATTTGCTGAAGCCTTTAACTGGCAAACAAACTGCAAGAGGACCGACCGTCAAAACACTAGTGATAAATGTTGGGGTGATATGGGGTCAAGGTTGAGTTTCGATCTTGACTTCGATCCTCTGGAGTCAACTGAACGAATGAATTTGTTTCATATTACATTTATCATGGTTGTCATTTTTTACGCACCTTTTGTCTGTAGTTTCAGTCGTGTTACGAGCAAAACAGTCCAAAAATAGTTTAAAGAAAAAAAAAAAGATCTACAAGTAAGTGTTATACTAATGTATTTCATTTAAATTGTTGGCAGATTTAGTACAGAATGAATAAACAGAAAAAAAAAATTGGCATGAAAGCCAGTTTCCTAAACCAAAGACGATAAAATCCTTCTAGTTAAACCTATAGAGTAAATAGGAGGTTCGATTGAGTAGTTCTATCTGTACAGTAGAGCGAAATACGTAAAAAAAAATTACTACACGAAGGGGAACATGGGTTTAAACAAGTTTGAAATCAATCAATAAATAAAACTTTATCGTGTAGCCAATGCACGAGGAAAATTGCTACAATTTAATTATAGAAAAGAGTATATTTACAAAAATCCTAGATGACTGTAAATAAAGACTTGAATGCACAGTACGCAATGTTGCTTTTTTTCCTTCTTCAAAATCTTGAAACGCAGCAAAGACTGACTTACACAAGTATCGAATTTTGAACTTATGACACGAGCAAACATTTACAGTTGGATGAACGAGAGTATTTAATTATACGTATCTTTGATGGCATGATTAATTTTGATTGATAGGCTTGAATAATAATAATAATAATAATAATAATAATAATAATAATAATAATAATAATAATAATAATAATAATAATAATAATGATGATGATAATAATAATAATAATAATAATAATAATAATAATAATAATAATAATAATAATAATAATAATAATGATGATGATGATGATGATAATAATAATAATAATAATAATAATAATAATAATAATAATAATAATAATAATAATAATAATAATAATAATAATGAAAGAAAAAATAAAGAGTGAGATAATTGCTATCTCTGGAGTTTTGTGTTTATCAAACCTAAAGAATATGGCATGAACCCGTCTGCAGTAAGGAACAGATCGCAGAACCCGCAGCTTTTTGTGACACCTTTCCACTTATCTTATGGATGCTAAAACACTGATGTCTTGTGAAAGCCTGCATCTGTCTAAATCAATTCTATAGATAAGTTAACGCTCAATATAACATACAGTATTAATTATTGTACTCGTACTGTCAATTGATTTTGTGTCTCCTCTCTCTCTCTCTCTCTCTCTCTCTCTCTCTCTCTCTCTCTCTCTCTCTCTCTCTCTCTCTCTCTCTCTCGCTCTGCCTCGAACTTGATCATATTTTCCTCTCGTTCGGTATCATCTTCTATTTAGTTTTTACAGTCTTTTTGTCACTTCCCCCTTCTCTCTGACTCTCTTTCACGAATAGAAGGGCAAAGACATTACACTTGAAAGACAACAGTTACCTGGTGATTGCGAAGGATACAAAGGACGCGTGTGTGTCTCTAAATATATATATATATATTTATATATATATATAACTCAGAGGTTTAAAAGAAAGAGGTGCACACCTTTATAAATCAGGAACAAACACAGAAACAACACAACAATAAATTTATGGTATAAACATTTTGCCTTTAATCGGCTTCGACAGAAAATTCTGTACGCAGAATTAGGCCATCTTGGTCTTATACCCTCATGGTTATAACATACTTTTTTTTAATCTGCACTGCTGCTGAGGACAAGATCTACATTTAAATCTGTTTATTTTAATTCATTTTAAAGTTGCTGGCTAAGCACCGAAATGCTTGCTATAAAAAATGTTCTAATAATAGCACAACTTTGCTTGTAACGCATCATTGCACCTCAGTTTTCACCTGTCCTGAAAGCTGTAACAAAATTAATATGGCGGACAGTTGAGTCTACAACATGTGAGAACAGGTATTGTAAATCTTAAGATTTTTACCGATGAAAATACCATATAATCTATCGGAGTGTAAATTCAGATGTGGTTTAAAGCATAATTTATTGACTTAAGGCACTTCTGGTTAAGCGGTGAGGAAATGTAGTGCACCTAGTTCGTAAATTGTCACCAAGATGATTCTTTCCAGAATCAATGGCACCCGCAGGTGATATATGAAACCAACGCGGAAGTGCATACTATTTAGTGGATTTAGGCAAGATTAAGTCTAGATCAAGCTGTATAGACCTAAATGTATTTTATTGTAGTTTGGATATTTCGAGGCATCTGTCTCTAGCTCTAAAAGCTATCAGAAAGTCCCTTGAATGTCCGGAGTATTCTGATATTGTTTATTCCTAGATCCTGAATCCTCTGAGTAGGGAACCAATACTGTGACTAGATTTATGATTTCACTGCACTTGGAATCACTTGATACCAGTATTATTTTATTAAAAAATCATCCTTGGCTCTGCACATACCAATAATCAGTTGCTTCAGTAATATCAAATTGCTAATCACCTAAGAATTAATGGTAAAATTTCAGATATCGGCCCAACTCAAGTTGGGCTTCACAATAGAATGTTTCGTGACGAAGTCGAAACATGTAGTTTTATGGGATTTTAAAAGCAACACAAAAATGCTTAAAAGTATTTATTTGTGACGGATAACAGTTTCATATTCATGTTCAGCATATCAAATTCATTATTCATTAAGAAAAATATAATTTTATAGCATAGGGTGAGTTGGGCCGATATCTGCAACAATATCGAATTAATAATTTGTACTGGCTGTAGATAAATCTGTAGAGAGCTGGGTTGAATGAAAAGGAAACTACTTTTTCAAAATATTTTACTTCAGCATGTAGGTTAAGTTTGAAACATTTGGCTAAAAAAATGTCCTCCATCAATAGGCCTATTTCTCTAATTGCTGGCCATGGGGATACTTAACTCATTGTGTGCCAGAGCGTTTTCCACAGTTGTGCCAGGCCATTTTTACTGTGCATGTTGTCTTTAGAGGATGCATTCGAAATTGGGTTCCAGTTTGGCTTATTTTTGTGTAACTATGACTTATTATATATTTAGAGTTATCTCTCATAGGAAACTTAAAAAGTTTCATGACTGGGCTACCAATGGCAAAACAAACATTGGTTCTTATATCGACGATACATCGTCAATTGGCACACAATGAGTTAAGTGTTTGGTGTTGTTGTCCAGTCTTTGAAAGACATTTTAAGATTGTATATCATGTGGTTTATGACGCTTTTAGATTTTTATTAATGAAGTTAATGGCAAGTTTTTTGAAACATTATGTAACACTATTTTTTTCTGATATATATATATATATCCCACCAGAAACTTCCTAATTTACAAAATCTAGTTTTATGGGTGCTCAGTGTGATCTATCAAGCTGTAGGCCTATGATTCACCCAGAAAGATGTTGATAAAGATTCAAACCATGGCAGTCACCATTTTGGTGGTATCAACTTGGGTTGAATGTCAAAACAACCCTGCTTTTAATGACCCTGACACTAACAATGCTGGAAACAACTTGTGTGAGTAATATAATTATGTTTATGCCTTTATATGTATACAGTTTACTTTATTTTAACGTAACTAAAAGTATGATTATAATAGCAAATGGTTTTATTTTTTTAAATGAATGAATAATCCTGCCAGCAGCACCACTTATAACATTAAGAATCTATGTGTAATTTTGTAAAGATTAAGATCTATGGCTGTGATACTTGCAAAACAATACAACCTGAAGGCACAACAAGCAAGTATATTATGGTCTTTGTTCCAGAAATTGGTATTACCAGAATAAACCTCATAAGTTCACTTCAATCATGTTGAAAACAATGCATAGCAAACTTTGAGTTAGGATTAATCGGATAGGATTATATTTAAGTACAAATGTCTAAAACAAATAAGGGGGTGTCTTAAACCAGTCTGTCATAGTTAAACAGACATCTCAACATCCAAATTATTTTTACAATGTTGCCTTTCAACATGACAACTTGAGTTGCATTATTTATAATTATCATCTTGTTCTTTGATTTCAAGTAACATAAGTATGTCTCCAGTAAGGTGATCCTGCTTTAAGCAGTGTAACTGCAACTTTTTAAAGAAGTACAAACAAGTCCCCAGTTACCCTTATAATGCATTTAAACAATACTGATTACAGCAGAGCTGCACTTACACAAAACAAAGAGTTTCAAGTATGATTTTAGCTCCTACTCTGATGATGGACAACACTAAAAAACTCATGATGGATAACCATCACTACTATACTCAAACAAGGTTTTTTATCATTTGTGTTTTAATCAATTATATATTTTTCATATATGTTTCATATCCACCAAAGCACACAGCTTCATTCAAGAGGTCTAAGAAGTCCAAAAGAATTCAGAGTCAGGATTAGGAGAAATTTTTTTTTATTATTTTATATGATGCTGTGTCCTAAAATTTTCTACCAGTTGAATTTTTTTTTTTAGTTTTCTTTGACAAGAACAGTGACTGCAATGGCCTAAAGCGTGAATTGTACAATTCTGAGGCCACAATTCGTGGTTCTGACATCTCAACCATCAAACTAGGACCAAAAACATGTGAAATCATTCTGATCTCCCAAGGCCAGTTTGAAGGAACACTTCTTGACATCCAAGTTGTGTCCATGAACATACAGGAATGTGGTGTTTCTGTCTCTATCTATGATGGAGAGGGGGCACAAACTAGATTGGTAAGTTTAGAAGTTTGAAATATACAAATTATTTTACAAACTTTTTCAGTGCACCCTGTAGGTAGAAACTCATTGGGGAGCTAGATAACATAGAGTCTTTAAAGAAGAAACCCCCGTTATAGTAAGTGTTTTGTCCCTTAACTTTTGCGACTCTATGGGGATCGGACCACATCTTGGTCGGGCTCCCAGGTGTCTCCCTATCTTTTTTTTTCTTTTTGCACAGCGTTGGATTTGAAACCAGATTGCTCAGCCAGACACTATACCACTTCACCAATTGGTCTTGTAATAGTTAGAGCATTTTTAAAGCTTATGAAAAAATCTTTCATTTCTCCTGCTCGAGATGCAGCGGGAACACTTTTCAGCTGTTCCAACTAGTAGCTTTAGAGCTTTTGTTTTTTTATTGCCGTATATTGAGAGTTTAGTCAAAAGGTCGTTCACTGATGATGCTGTGAATCCTGTGGTATCCACCTCAATATGCATCACCACAGCTTTGTAGCTGGCATCTTCTAACATCTGGCCAGATTCAGGTATTTCTCTCTTTTGTAGATGTGGGCCTCTTCTATTCTGTTTTCATATGCAGTTTTTAGCTCCACCATGATCAGTTGCTGCATGGAAGTTGAATGATCATGATATCAGGCCTGTCTTATTTCTTTGATTGAACTCTTGGGTGACTGTCTCATTCATGGAGGTCTGCTAAAACATTCCAGTCGTCACAACCATCTAGCAGGTATTTTCTCTGGTTTGCTGTCTTCACCGACCTTCTGAGCCACGACTTAGTGCCTCCCTCTGTGATGAATATCAATGCATTGGTTTCAGGGAGGGTAGTCTCGCTTTTAGCTTGCTTATGATTGTGGCAAGTTCCTGGACTTTACTATGCCTCCAAATGTATCACCACTGTGAGAGGGCGATTTTGCAAGGGCTCAAGACATGCACTTTGGTCTGTGTGCCTTGGCATAGTGGGGTCCTTTTCCTTTTTCCACTGTACCAGATTTGCTTTGGAGGGTTGGAGATCGTAAAGTGATCTGATGAGAAAGCTGATTCTAAGTGGCGCCATGTGTCAGAAGTTATTCCAAGTGAGGGATTTCAGCAGGCGTCATCCCAATTAGTCCATTGTCCCTGTTGCAGTTGCTGAACTGCTGTCTGAACCTGTCTGGAATCTTCATTGAGCCGTCTCTTATTGATGACCATATCTGTTTTCTCTTTCCCTTCTGTATTTGACCACAACTTTATTATATGTGATCCTAGCCCTTTGCGGTCAGTCTGAGTTTGCCCAACCACTTCTTTAATCAGACTCTTTGGCATAGTCTATAGCTTTAACAATTTCATATTCCTATTCCTCTTTATGGTTGGTTTTACTGTCTTCACAACATGGTCCTTGGAATCCTTTAACATATAGAGTAGTCTGGCTTTGCCACATTTATATTCTTCCAAGATAGATTTATGCTTTATGGCAGTATGGTGTCACACCTGTGAGACCTGGAGGTAACCCATACCATCTGATGAACTTCTTGATCTCAGATTTTAGTGCTTCTACAATTGTTGAGCAGATCTCATAGACCAGGAGTGGCCAGAGTAGCTTTTGGATTAGCATGAACTGTAGGCACCACACTTTGAATTTACCTTGAACACCACATCTATTAATGGCAAGAAGGCATTCGGTAGCAAGTTCTACTGTTCCTAGTCCTCTTCTTTTATGGATGAATTGTATTAAGTCCCAAGGTTTTTAACTGGTTCTTGACTGACCGTTGGTACCTGCTGATTGGCTATTGTGAACGTCGTCATGGCATCTATCTCACCTTTCCTTAGTGAGAGACTGTGAGCCTTTTTTGGTTTGAATTTCATCCTACATCATGCCATTAAGACATCAAGGCGCTGTGGCGTTTGACCTGTTCTTTCTTAATTTAGCAGATAATGGTGGTATCATCCATGAATGCTTTCAAAGGGGGCATGTAGCAACCATCACCTAGATTTAATGGGCCTGCACTTCCTTTTGTTGCTTAAGAATACTTCCATAGCCATGACAAACAGGATTGTGGGTATGATACAGCCCATGGCAATTCCAATGTCCAAGTTGATCCAGTCTGTGGTGTTACTGTTAGTGAAGAACCTCATCTGGAAACTGCTGAAATAGCCATCTACTGTCACTGGTACATATTTAGGGCTAGCTGAAACATTTGATGTGGTACGTATCCATAGTCATTTATCCGGTTCAACCAAATGACATCAATGTAAAATTTCTCAAGGTTATGTTATCAGTGCGCCCTTTACTTAAGCATCTTTTTGAAATAGAGATGAACCAGAGGTGAAAAGAAAGGCTACTATACTTATAGAGATGAGACTTGTAGTAGTCAGTACAGAAAAGAATGGAATGCAGTTATTGGTTAATTGCAGTTCTAGAGACATAATCAGCCGTAAATAAGCAACTAATCCAATACTTGCAATAAAGCAAAAATCTTAACATAGAAAGGCAATTGAAGTAGCATATTGTAGTGATATGCTTTAATATTTTTTCGGAACGTAAATTTCATATCATCTTGCATGGTGTGTATGGGTTGTAAAGCAGTGATTAAGATGTATTAAAAGTCAAAAATTGATGCCTGTTATGTTAAGCTGTAGTCCACCATTTTCAAATTTGATGGCAATTTATGGAGACCACAGCAAAATGTAAAATCCCTCTGCATATCATGATCATGAGCCTGATGTTTTTGTTAAGGCTCTTTTTAAATCCATTTTTTATTTAACTTAATAGCTTTTTTGTCTTAGTAAATCTATAAAGGATACTCTTGCAAAATAATTCAGGGGAAACTAAAGAGCATAGAGATTGCATAATATGCTTGTTGCGTTTGTCTGAAATGTTTTGGGAAAGGCATTAGAGGTAAGACGATGGGTTAAAAACCAAATTTCTGGATTGCTCTTTAACCATAAAAATTTTCCTTCAATCCCATTGACTTCACTTCTAACAGCTTTTAATGGTTATAATCAAATGATGTTTCTTTACTTCAGATGTCTTATGACTGTTATTCATCACAAAATCAAAATAAAATGAGGTTTAGAACATCTGGAAATGTTGCTACTTTTATCATGGAACGGGGAAACACTGAAAGCACTGAGTATGATATCGAAATCAGAGTAAGACCCATCAGAGGTAAGCTTGTGTGTCAAAAATAGAAGCAAAAAAAAAAAAAAAAACCATCAAGAATTACAATAAGAAAAATTTAAATCCTCAATATTTTTTAAACCAAGAGGAATCATCTTCTTTTGCTCTGATATTTGATCAAGAAATTTCAAAAGGCTTATTTTTCTGTTCTAAAATATTGCTGTTTGTATTGTCTATCCTATAGTGCTCCACATTTAGATGTAACTAATCTGCTCTTCAAGAGTGAATTTTTTAAAGAAATTTTTTTAAAAATCACACATAAATATATGTATTATATATAGATCTATATATATATAATTTAAGATAACCATATGTGCTGAGAAATGGAAAGAACTTTTATCACTTTACCTGAGATTTTAATGCAGTTTGAGATGTTTTTCAAACAATTTCAATCGATTGAACCTTGGAGTAGTAGTAAACATCAAATGTTTTTCTAAATGAGAACAAAATTTGTTGTCTTTTAGGTTAAAACTGTCGATGATAAGATATTCAACACCCGTTCTCTTCTTTATATTTTAGTACTTATGTGGCATAAATACACAAATAATACAAGTATCTTTTATAATTTGATCCTCTTAAAGCAAATTGCTATTATTTAAATAAAAAAAAACAATGCTATTTTACTTTCTTAGAGTTGGAGTGAAAAACTGAAAAGGAAATTAGATAAAATTTGATCTCCTCCAGCATAAAGACAAAAGCATCATAAAATAATTTGCGGTTCTGTACAGAAAAGAGTAGTGATTTGATTGGTCAGTATTTTAAGAACATCATGTTCTTTTCTTCTAGAACAACGGCTGCAAAAGTAAACTTCACTTCTGCTTCTTTTGCACATGTTTCGTACTTCTATATTTTTTTTATGTCTAAGATATCAATCAGATCCACTAATTGTCAACAAGAAACTGTAGAAACATTTCAGTTAAGCCATTTTATGAACTTCCCTCTCTAAATTTGTCCTGCATGAGTTATACAATCTAGATCTAGAATAATCTTTAGCAATCCAGGGCAACCCAATAAATTTTTTAAAATTCTGGGCCTTAAAACTTTCGTTTCTCTGTAATTGTAATATTGTATGAGCAGTTGGATGTACAGTATTCACTTTGTATTGGAGAGCACTTTTTCACCACTTAAGTTCTAGCACTACATTGTATCTGTAATGAGTTATCTCAAGGCTCTGTTACATTTATAAATTTTAAAAGTGTACTATGAGTGGCTGTGGCTGTGTTATTGTTGTAAAATTTGCCTTTCTTCAAAGTAGTTGTATGGCTCAGGAGAAGATATATTCGCTATTGATTTTCTTTACTGTCGAAATCTTCCCCTGCTGTTCATTGCTGTAAAGTTTGCTTCTCTTCATTTCACTTGTATGGCTATGGAGGATATAAGTGTTATTTTTGTGAAGTTTGCATTTCTTCCATGTAGTTTTCTTACCCACATGTTCATTCATATGGTTTCTCTGTGTTATTGTTCTAAAATTTGCTTTTCTCTATTGTAGTCTTGCTATTCTCCCCACCTGAACATAGTCGTAAAGTTTGCTTTTCTTCACTGTTGTTGTATGGCTCTGGTGGATTCTTCAATATAGAATGGATATGATGCATGTAATTCATAATTAGAGAGCAACCATGATGAAGCAGGCACAGGTCAGAAGATTTACATTACTCAATCTTTGATGCCACTAAAAGTTGATTGTTTTGTCTTTACGAGTGGGAAAAATTATGGCTGTGGCATGTCTGTGTCCAGAGATATTAAAAAAAAAAAAACCAGAACAAACATAAACCTTTAAGTATCCAACTTCTGTCTATAAAGGTCTATAGCTCATGATGATATAAAAATCTGTTCCAGAACTCTTGTGGATGTCTCAGTATGTTAAATATTATGTTTTCTATCTTTGTTGACTCTTGATTTTTTTTTTAAAACAGTTTATTTTATACATTGGTTGTTTTTTTTATGATATTTGTCTTTTCATGTAGTGTTATTTTTTTGTTCTTTTTAGTCAATACTCATAACTATGTCCTTAAGCATGTATTTTTTTTTCATCAGGTGGAATTTTAAAAAAAGGGACTCCTTTTCTTATGCTTTATTTTTTTTCTTATTTCAGGTGGGACAGAGCCAGGATGGGAGAACAACTACAACAGAGATAATCCATTTGCTTTTGACAAATTTGATCAGGAAGCAATTGTTGGAATGGTTGGTGGATTTTATGGCCTGGTCTTCTTAGTCTGTTGTGCTGTAGTTATCTACTGGTACAGAACTTTCAATGGCCTGAACAAAGAGTGGGAGACCCACCAGTTAGCTACTCTTAAGACAGGTAAGTGCTCACAAATGTCTACAACTGTGTTAGAAGTTATTCTTAAAGCGTATGAGAAGGATGAAAACCTCTTGATTGATTGGAATTATCTTTATCCGTGCAGTAGACATCTAGAGATCATACTTTTGAGTCTGTGTTTTTGCAAGCTCGCATCTACATGGAAAGTTTGAATTTTAATTCTGAATGATGATTTTTATTTAGAGTTATTGTTCAGGTTGGCAAAATAAGAATTTTTTTAAAAGTCTTTTAAGCTGTTGATCAGATAAAATATTAAAGTTGGGCTGAAAACACCAGATCGTGTATGTTTTGGTATAAGATTATAATATTATCACAGATGTTTGCACCGCATGAATTATATGTTGCATATAACCTATTTAATTTCATCGAAGTTAGTTTTGGAAATATTCTTTTAGGTAAATAATGTTATAGCATAGGTTAAAACAAATTACATTTATCAGAAAAATTGAAACTTAATGTGCAATCCTTTCTTTCCTTTATTTTTGACAAAAGCATTTTTATATAAAATAAAAATTTTATCAACAGCTTGTTTTATCAATATGATATGAATAAAAAAAATCTATTTATTTATTAATTATGCGAATTTTAATTTGCATTGATCAAAGATAAAAACCTGCTATTGAAATGAAGCATGAATTACATCTTCATGTTATAAAAACATGTATGTTTGTGATGCATTATACTTACAACACTGAGCATGATAAAGTAAAATAGTTTTGAGTTTAAGTGATTGTGGAGAAGTCATTCATTTTGTTAAAAACATACTTTGGTTCTGGATAAACAAAGTTGAGATTTTTTAATGGATTCCCCTGCTATCATGATCATCAGTATGATTATTATTATTTTTATTATTATTACAATCATCTGCATCATTTTTTTTTTGGAAATTATCCACATGATAATTTGCATGAGCATTTTCAGGCTTACTTCATGTTTTGTTTTAAAGTAGATAAAGCATCTGAGACAAAATATAGAATTGAGCGACTGAGCTTCAATGAATGTCAGTTAAATGACTGTCAACTAGAATTGTGAGGCATAATACATGCTACATCATCTTAGTTTTTTTCTTATAAAACTAAGTTATTTGACTCAAAATACCTTAGGTCAGACTTATTGGTTTGAATTCAATTGTTGTACCGTATAGAATTAAGAATAAAACTTTTCATTGAAGCTTCTTTAATTTAAGGGTTACTCTATTTATATTAAGATTTATCATTTATCACAATTTTTACCATAGTAAATACAAATTTTGAGATGAAAAAGAATGGCATGCATAGCTCAGAGCTTTGAGTATCTTTTTTTTTTCATAAACTCATCAAAAAAATTATCTTCTCTTTCTTTTTTTTGAAAAGAAAAAAAGATTCTCTTTTTTGCAACTTGGTATGAAAACAGAGGAAAAAGATTGCTGTTTTCCTAGCCTTCAAATTTAATCATTTTTTCCCCTTCTATATTGCTTTACTTATATTAAGCACATAGGGCATGCTTTTTCGTAGAAGCGTGCTATAAAATGTCATTTTTTTCTTGTTATTAATATTATATTGCATCTTGAAAGAAATAAAATTTCAAAACAGTGCAGTCAAAAGCTTAATAGAAGATACTAAAGACACTGCAAAAAAAAAATGTTTGGCAACTATGGAGAAAAAAAGTCCTTGTTCATCCCAATTTTCAGATAATATATATATTAATTCTAAACAGAAATTGAAAGAATGTGGTAAATTTTGTCAGCTTGAGATTTGGGTAATCTTAACTTGTCCCTTAGTGCAGATGATTTCAAGCGAACGTTCTTATAGATTGAAACATACATTGTTTGAATCTTGACTCTATCCTTTGTGTGTGCCCAGCTGAGAAGTAGGCACCCATAGTTTTGCCCTTCCATCTCCCATTTTTTCAGGCTCAGTATTTGGAACAGCCAATCAAACAACAGATCCATCCCAGGCTTGGTCACTAAACCTTCAGCCTGTGCACACTCACACTCAGATGTCAAGGAAACATGGTCCTCCAAGTGAAGACTGGGACAGTACTGGGGTGTACAATGGCGAGTTTCACAATCATCATTTGTATTTTATCTCTTTTTGCACATTTATGTAATTTATCAACATAGCTCCAGTAAGTAAAGCACTCTAATTTGCCCTTTCTCTATATATTTCTCAGCCTTACTGTTTAATTCTTTTTTTTTTGCATTATGGCTTCAGTTTCTCCTGATCAGTTAATATAATTCAGCTAATATGAGCTGAATAAATCAATAAACTTAAAGTTATACCAAAATCCTACCCCTGAAAGAAAGTATTAATCAAGGTCAAATCTCTTAAACTACAGTGGGATATTTGATGTTATCAGCAGTTTGACCTATTGAATGTATTACATGAGCATACATTATATTTATAATAATTCAGCATTGCAAGTGGTACCATATCAATTATTATTGCTGTATTTGTGGCTAGCATGTTGCCTGCCTTGATAGTGTCACCTTGAAAGGTCATTATTGCTATTTTCTTTGTATCTTTTATAGACAGCTCACCTTACTCTAAATCTACCACAACTATGCACAATGTCTGAGCTTGAGAAATTTTATTCATGTAATGAGAAATTTTGCATATTATTTGCTATTTCCAATTGTGAAAGTCACATTCTGTACGTGCTCAAATATAAAGGTAACTTATGAAATTGAACAAAAGTGAAAATTTATTAAGTGGAATGATGGTATCCATTGAAGAAAGAGTTTCTTTCGTTGTATAACAGGTCAGAAAATAGGCATGCAATGTATTTGCTAGAGGTATACCTGGCTTGCAAAATATATAGGTCTATTTTTTTTTTTTTTTCAATCACAGCTATAAATTTACCACTTTGATAGGTTTAGCTCTTGTTTGTAAATAATACATTTTACTTTGAGGACCTTATCAGTGTTCTGGGCTGCTCAAGTCTTAAAAAAAAAAAAAAGATAAAATGAAATGTCACAAATATTTTAATATATTATTTCCTGTTTCCTACACTAAAAACAACCTGTTCTGTTCTATTAATGGTGAGACTGACTTTTACTGAGAGATGAGGTCCAGATCTGGACCCTGTATCCTCAACTCGATTGGAGGAAAAAAACTTCAGATTTAGATCTGAACAGTTCAAAGACCAAATCTACTCTGCTTTGAATATTTCATATGGATTCTTTGTTCTTAATCCTTATAAAGAATGTTAGTCCATCCATAAAATAAACATCAATCGATCAATCAGGTGCCCTGCTTTTTAACATAGGTGATCATGACCTTCCACATATCTCTATCATTTGTAGCTTTCATACATAATTAAAATTAATTCAGCAGCTAAAGGAGGGGTATTTGTAAAGCTCAAGAGCCTAGGATTATTCTTTCCTTCAATGATTACCTCACTGGAACTATTTTTTTTTTTATAATATTTCCTTTATCAGGACTGTAACCTTTTATTTCCTCCTTTAAAAATGAATTTTAAGAAATTGGTTTCCAAATCTGGTGTCAGACAAATGATGCTTGCCTAGTGCCTACTTGCTTATTACTTATCCTCCTCCTCCTTTTGTAGAAAGCATATTTCCACATAGCTGAAAGTGAAAAAAAATTATTTGGGTATTGAATTACTGATGACAAACAGCTTCCCCTTGAGAGCACAAAGATAAAGAAACCCACTCACATTTTTGACTGATTATGATTCTCTTCAAGAATATTAGCTTTGCTATGATTTTAAAAAATTCTATTTTTTTTTTTTTTGCACGCTTGACAATAATGCTATTTACAGCTACAGGTGTATTTTTTCAGTTGCAAACATCTGTGATTTTGTTGTGTACACTAGTTGGGTTGTAGTTTATAACTTTCAAATCAAATTATCACCACCACTGTGCACTTTACTCATATATATTTTTTTTTATCACATTGTTATAGTGCAATAAAGAAAAGTTATTTGAACTTTCACTCTGTGTGTGATTAAAACAGCTTCTGATCAAGCTAGTTGTAGCAAATTTTTAGTCATGAAGCATTTGCAAAAATGGCTGTAATATTCATCTTTTGGTTTTGTTTTATTTGCTTTTGAACTGAATAAAATTGAAATCCCATTTTCTTTTGTCCATATCTACAGAGGAACGTTATGAAAGCAGACGTTTGACAACTGAGAGAGATGGAGTACGGCCTCGCTATGCCACCACGAATTTTTCATATGCTGATCGCGAGGAGGATGATCCTGACCATTTTGAAGAGAAAGTCATCACACCTCGTTCACGACCCATTAATAGACGTAGAGAAACTCGCAGCAGCAGACCTCCTTCATATGCAGAGGCTGTAAGTGACGATGCCTCCCAGCAATCATCTGAAGAGGAATACAGCAGTGATGCATCTATTGGCAAAAAGTCTTTGTCTTCGGAGGAGGCACGGTCCCGATCATCAAGGTCCACAGGATCTGAGACACCTACTCAGAGCGAATCTGAAAACAGCGATAGTGAAAGCTCTTCACGAAGGAGGAGATATCGACGAGATAGAGAAAGGGGGGCAAGAGCTAGAAGACTACCTCCTGCTGTAAAAACTCCCAAGTCTAGAGGCAAAACAAGAAGAGACTCTAGTAATGCCAGTGAAACTGAAAGTAACTCTACCAGGTTCTCTCGACAGCACCAACAGCAGCCTCTGCACCAACAGCCTGCTCCAGTCCCCATGGGACATATGCCTTATGGTGCCCCAGGGCAGTTTGTGCCAGTCATGGCAGCACCTTTCCAAATGATGCCCAGCTACCCACCTCCTCAGTATCCACCTGAGACTGAGAGGCAGACAGCATCCAGACCTCCGCCACCACTCCAAGTGCACCCCACAGAACCTCCAGTGTACTCATACCTGGTTCAAAGAGGCTACACACCACTAGACCAGCTCAGTGCAGCCTCACATCCTAGCTCGCAAGGCTCACACAGGCAAGAGGAACCTGACACACGCCTCTCCAGTGGTGTAGACTATATGAGGAGATAAGTCTCAAAGCCAACTCTACCTTTCTTTGCTCAGGAAACACCATGCACAAGAAGCCACGCATGCAAATTAAACCAGCTTAATAAGAGCTATGAAAGTTATGAGATGACAATTATTGATAAATAAAGACTGTTTCAGTTTCGTTGGAAAGGAAAAAATTGTACTCATTCATTTTAGTTGTTCTTTTTTACAGGATCACCTGTATTACCTTTGTGTCTGACAGATGGAAATATTATTAGGAAGAAACCCTCTTGCAGCAAATGTAATGTTGGTCACCATTTGTCAATTTCTATATGTCTTAGATCTTCTTTTTTGGCTCCCTTTTACCCATGTATCAGTTAAAACTTGATTTTTCTTTTGGCACTTGCAAGAAAGTAATAGAAGGTTCTGTTGGTTTTTTTTTATCTAATTTGAATAGAATATGGATTGAATTAAATTATCATCATCATTAGCTCCTTTACTGTAAAGTAATTTTTGCTTTATTCACTGTGAAATATTTCAGAGTAATATTTTAGTATATATCATTACAAATGTAGTAAAGAAAACATTTATCACATGCATTAAATGGCTCCGTGTTTAGAAAAAAGGAAAACAACATCTATTGTCCTAATCAAAATCAATATGTGTAGTTAGGAGGTAGTACCATCCCTAGGGCTACAAGTTGATCATGTTTTAGTTCTCACTTTCACTTTCCATCATGTTTTCCTTCATTTAATTTGTTGGCTTAGCTCAAAATAAGGTAAGCCCAGAGGAGCTTCCTGTTTTATCTTTTGTGACTGAAACTTAGAGACAAATTATTGAAGGTGTAATTAAAATGCATTATGCAGCGATTAATGATTATGACACACCTGGGGTTTACTTCTGAGGAAGAAAAAAACCCAAATTGCTTAAAAACAGACTTTGATCTTGGTAAATTGAGAATGTGAATAGTTGATATACAGTTCACCTCGGACTCAACAAACTTGTTCGGTCATTTTTAAAAGTTCGTTGAATGCAAGGTTCATTGGAGCCATGTGTGCTTCCCAGATCTTTTCTCTCTCTACAGTGAAATGATTATATGAAAGCTAGAAGGATACCTGGGAATTCAAGTAGGAGGGCACAGTGAAATTTTGAATTTTAACTTATGATACGTTGATGACACTGTATTATTGCAGAATTTAAAAAAGACTTGCAACAATTATTAGACATCGTTAAAGAAGAAAATGGAAAGAAAGGGTTGGAATGGAATAACATAATTACAGAAGTAATGGTCGTCTGTCGAAACAGAGAGTGTCCACGGGTCAACATCTTATTGACTCAAGCAAAGCGATCAATTCAAATACCTAGGTATTTTAACATCAAGTGATGAATGCAACATTAACAAGACTGAAAGTGCATCTAGAATAGCGCAAGCAAAAAAAGTTTCAGAGAATGAAATCAATACTAACAAGTAAAGACATCTGGATACATACAAGAAGAAGAGCCCTGGAGTGCTATATTGTACTCTTTCTGATGAGTGAATGAGAGGCATAGACAATTTCAAAACAGTTACAAAAGAAACTGGAGGCAACAGAAATGTGGTTCCTAGGGAGAATGCTAGGAATGTTACAAATCTCATGGACTGCAACGAAATCAAACAAAATAGTGTTATGAGAAGCTGACACATCAAGATTCTTTAGTTAAGATGCTTGTTTCATCATTGCATTTTTTTCTAAGTGAAGCAACATATTTGTACAGAATAAGCAAGACATGAAAGGTCATATTCCAAAAATGTTTTTTGCTCTTGTTGCTTTGAATCCTGACAAATTTTGCTGGTGGCCAAAAGGATAGTCACTTAGTACAGGTAAGTATTTATTGCTGGCTTGCCTTAATATAAGAGTGATACCAGTGCTTTGATGAGATTTTGTTTTACTCTACTGTGGTCGTATGTAAGCATCTTTGACAATGTTAAGGTTCTGGTGAAGGCCTTTAGTGACTGTTTTATGTAAATTATTTCATAATATAGAGAACATAATAATGTGCAGTCTGATGGAAGTTTCTGAACCAAATCTACGCAAACCCTTAAGAATTGATATCGGACGTTTTTCTCCATTTCTCTCATCCTAAATCTGTGTATAGATCACATCTGCTGATTTGAAATAATGTTGTGTATGGGAGAAAGTGCAAGGTCTGTATTTTATGCCTGAGCAATATGACATGGAATGTTAGCACTACAATCCATTGAGTCAATGCTTTGGAAACTAAGGATATGACTGACATTTGAAAGCATGAGTTGTGAAAAAAAAACAACACACACCCTATGTCTTCTATCATAGTCCATTATTTCTGATGAGTCTGATGTAGGAAATTTGAATGAAAAAAACAAAAAAAAAAGCAGTTTTTAAAAGTACAAGTCCTTTTTTTCATAATATTTCAAAATGTTAAATAATGTATTTCTTAATAGAAGATAAACAGTTGCATATAAATTTCACTCTTGAGAGGGTAAGCAAAAGCAATATTGACCCTTTTTAATGTTAATATGACACCTGACCCATTTATACCATGTGTGACACATATTCTTCCTTTCAGTTTCAGTGCTTTAATACTGGCAGCAAACTATACTATCTTAACCTGTACAATGGATTGTAAAAAAAATATTTGATAATGTGATTAGGTATGTACTTTAAGAATCTACTCATACCTGTGCTTATATACTGGTTAATGAACTTTTTTCTTTTTCCTTATAACAATCAATAGGTTTGCCAATCTGTACATTCCTTTTATATTTTTATAATTATAACTGATTATATATTATATTGCTCATTCTTAAATACATGTTGAGACTACAATGAATAGGGTAACCAATATGTATGTACAGTACATTCCTTTTACATAAATATATTTATACCTACAGCTGATTGTGCATTCTTAAATTCATGTTGAGACTCCTTTCTAACTTTTAATAAGAAAATAATTTTTTTTTAAATCACTGGAGCTTTACATATCCTTTATTTTTATTGATTCAAGGCAGAGTAAATTTTGTAGCTATAAGTTATCTTAATAAAGACCTCAAGATCCATATACATGGATAGTGATACTATAAAAATCTTAGAAGGTCCCAGTATTCACAATTCATATGTGTATATGGAAACTTTATTTCTTTCATTGATACATGCTCCATAAATCATCACAAAAGCATTATTGTATTTATTTCATATAAGTGTTTTTTTTTTCATTCATATTGTTCTCTCTTTACTTGAAAAGGCAGTAAATAAAATAGGAATGAAATTTATAACTGTGTCTCAAAATCTGTGTTTGTTCAGAATTCTCATTTATTTTTTTTAATTTTTTTTTGCCATAATTACTCATATCAAGAAAAAAAAAATTAAGAAAAGCATGCTTTACCTTGAATTTCTCATAAATTAAATATACTGTAGCTTAGCATTCCTGTTTATGAACAAGTTATTACAAAAAGAAATTTAGATAGTGCAATTTGTTTGTAATTTCACAAAATTATGAATTGTGAAATTTTGAAATTATTCATTCTAAGATCTTGACTGTAACTTTGAGGCAACGTTTTTAACCATGACATCTAGAGGGAAAAAAAAAAAGCAGCACTAAAGCAAAAGCATTTTGTATAACTTAAAAATAAAATATAGATTATGATTTTAAAAAACTTTTGGCCTTTGTCAAGTTTGCACTTGCAGCAAATCCCTTGAAATTTATATATATAGAATTATATATATATATACATATATATCTCATTATTATCATTTTTGATGCATACTATGAACACACATGCTTGTATAATTTTCAACAGTTCAAATTATCTGAATTAAATATAATTGTAAGAGTATCTTTATCTTCTAAATCTGCCTTAAGTAGTTTATATGAATGTAAATTTAAGCATTGGTTGTGGAAGATCTTTAAAATAAATTTGGCCAGATGCATCACAGCATTTTGAGTAAAAATTGAGTATGACCTCTGACAGTTAAGCTTTTGTCAAAGTTTTGATCTCATTTAAAATTATAGTGTACGTGTGGATAAAAATTAAACATACAGTGGAATCCGCTTAAAGTCAACTCTCGCTTGAATTCAACACCACACTGAAGTCCCTTTTTTTTCCTTCTTTGTTTAAGTAACTGATTTTCTGATAAAGTCAAGGGCTTCGGGACATTTTGGCTAAAAGTCAACACCTTTGTTTGTAAACCCAGCACAGTAAGTCACTGTGTATTAATAGCATGCTTAACAAGGCTTAGCAAAGTTAGTGTGGTCTTGCGCGGTTGTGACATCAACAAAGAAGGGTGGTTAGGTGTGGGTGGGATGGAGGGTGTGTGTGTCTAGATCTAGACATAAATCATGAAAGCTAGATCTAGGTTTGTGGTTGATTCTTCTATACTATCTAGATCTAGACCTAATTTATCGTTGGCTCACATCATTTGAGGCAAACAGTGCAGCTTTCTCCCCATTGCCACTCTCTTTAACTAATAGCATCCTTTTCAGGCTCCAATACTACAACTTTTTTTTTTAAATAAGGCTATCTTTTTTTTTTATTGGTGAAAACAAAACGAAAGTAATGAGGGTAAAGCTGGAAAAAAATTTAGTAAGAATTACAGGCATCTATACATATTATGTGTTTTTGTGTTTAGTTCATCAATTTGTTTAGATAAGCCTCTTTTCAGACGTGTAGTTTTTTCTTTACCTAATTAACTTGTATAAACTTATTACACTGCAGCTATAAGTAATGAAAGAGAGACCACTATGATAAGTAAAGCACTCTTTTTTTTGGTCCAGAGGTGTTGACTTCAAGCGAATTCCACTGTATTAGTGTATAATAATTATCACTTAAGCTCATTTTGTTGGTGATCTTGAAAATCTTTTATTAATCAATTACATTTTTGACTAGGGTTCAAAATATTTATTTAAATAGGCAATTTTATTGAGCAGGTAATGGGTATACACTTAAATGTAGTAGAAAACTTGAGGAAAAAGTTTGATTATGATTTCTAATTGTGATAAGGCTGATCCTTTTTTTTTTTGTAATAACAGATGGCAGTTTTGCTCGTCAATAATTAGGGCTTCCATCGTCCAATGTGTAATCTAAGAACAGGATCCCCTTCACTTTATTGTTTCATACATGCTTATGTAATAAGCTATATAAAAGGTACTATATGTATCCTAATAAACAGCTGTTTTTCTATCAAGGCATGTTCACTGCTTGGCACAATTTTTATTTTCTTTCCTCTTTTGAATTTTTTATTTGAAAAAGGGGGGGAGAGTGGTTACACAACACATGCCAAAATTGATAAATGACATTAAAAGGGCCCAAAAGGGAAAGAGTTTACAGAGGCAAGGTGCAAAATGTATCTCCCTTTTCACCTAACGCATTGAGGGTTGATCCAGTTTCGATGTGGATTGATCGCCTTATTTTATTACTTCGCATTACTTTTCTGTCCGTGTTCTTCCTTTCGCATTGGAAAATGGTCTTTGGTGATCAAAGCTATCCTATGCAGAAAATAATTGTCAGCAATTTTTGGTGCACCTTTGAGAGGCAAGGGAGTGATCAAGTGCAGGGAAGCTAGTTGGCCTATCTGAAATCCAGAACAATTGGGGCATAGAAAAGCAAAAAAAGTGAGAAAAGGGTGAAGCTAAAGGTTGAGAGAAGTGAGTAAGTGAAGAAAGCAAAGTCTATGAACACGTCTTCTCAAGCCATTTCTTGCTTGTGTAGAACCATGCACAGAATAGTGCCTTATTGCCAAGTCTAACAGGTGTGCTCAGAGAGTCTGGCTAGATCAAATGGCATATAATTTATTTCTTTCGACAGTGCTAAAAAAGACACGATAGTGAGGCAAGGCACAACAGTATTTGAGGCCCAAAGACATGTCTACTTTAACATACCTTAGGGTAACCTGTTGTCTAGTATTTGAGTAATGGCTGTCTGACTGGGTGTAGATCTAGCCAGCCATGAACATGTCTCATTTAAAAAAAAAATATCTTTAATAATGAAATGGTTTTTCACAAAGAAAAAAAATGAAACTGAATAAAAAAATTCCAGTTGACAATAGGGAAGAGAACAAACACTTTGATGATGCAACAATTTATTTGAATTTAAGTATTCTGTGCCATGTTATGTATTTCACAGGGATTTTGCAACACTGCTCAAAATAATATAAACAGCTGTTATGAGCTAATGTAATTTTGAGATGTTGGAAAAAAAAATTGCAGTTGAATGTGAATCCCTAAAACACAATAGAGGAAATTGATGTCTTTGAGAGAATTGAGTTTAGAGGCTAACTTCAAGAAATTTTAAATCATAGAAGTCAAAGAATCGATACATTATCTCTGAGAGAGCTCTGTTTAAATATTTTAGACTGAAAAATTTAAAAAGTTCTGCAGTTGTTAAGAAATTTGACATGGAAAGTTTAAAGATTGAAGTTGATAATGAGGTTAGAATTTTTTTTATCCCCCCTTTTCTTTTGTAACTTGACAATGGAAATTCAAACGAAATATTGACTTTTTATCTCCATCAATTTTTTCTTTCTTTCTTTATTTACCCACGAAAGGCTAGACCTAGAGTAGAAAGAATTTAAGTTAAAGTCAAATAAAATATTCATCCCCAACTTATGTGGATGCTCTCTTGGAGCATTACTTTCAGGACTACTAAACCTTGGTGGCCACCGAAAAAAGGGAAAACATTGCTCAGACCTCTAGATTTATGAATCATTACTGTTAAAACCTACATATGATTCCTTGCGTTTGAATTTTTCACATCAAAAGTTTCTGTTGCAATATGATATTATTTATTGAGATTCCAATTTAAACTATCTAAATTGGTAAAAATCTGGTAATTAAAAATAAACTTTCTTGGTGTATCACTGCATAGTACTAGAGAAATTTTGTATTCTTAAAGTGGCAGAGAAGTGGTTATAAGCAGTGCAAAATTGTTTTAAATCATACTTTAGAAAATTGTCTGATGAGACATGTCCGAAGTCTAAAAAGAATATTGATATGCTTTAAATCGAAGGATGAAGACAGGCCAGTAAAAAAATGAAAGTCTTTTGTTTATAAATAGTGTAAATTTACTTGATTTTTTAACATAAAAATATAACATAAAATTTTTGCATCGATCTACACGGGTGTTATGAATGCTAGGGCTATCTCCAGGTACTGTTGTTTTTTTTGGTATAAATATGAATCTGTTTGTATGTGCATAATAAATGTAAAATTTGTTCTTTGTTTTATTCTATATAACCTGATTTTAAATTTTGTACTTGCAGTGCTGATTATTTTCGTTGTAACTTTTTAATAATGTTATTAATTTTTTTTAGTTTGGAACAGAATAAACCCTTTTCTTTGTCAATTTTAGCAGTTTTATATGTTTTCGTTTGCAAATTTATGTGGTACTGTTGTTTTTTTTGGTATAAATATGAATCTGTTTGTATGTGCATAATAAATGTAAAATTTGTTCTTTGTTTTATTCTATATAACCTGATTTTAAATTTTGTACTTGCAGTGCTGATTATTTTCGTTGTAACTTTTTAATAATGTTATTAATTTTTTTTAGTTTGGAACAGAATAAACCCTTTTCTTTGTCAATTTTAGCAATTTTATATGTTTTCGTTTGCAAATTTATGTGGGGAAAGACCAGCAGTTTTGAAACAATACCCAATTGTTTACTGACTCATAAGGAGGTGTAGAATTCTGACATGTCTAGTGCTGCCATCAGCATTCCTGTCTCCCCTATTATTATAACTTACACTCAATGTAGATGGGATTGAGATGTAGAATTTACTCTGTAAGTCGGCGCCACTATAAAGCTATTATGGTGGGATAAGTCCAATAGTGCCAGGTTGATGGGGAAGTGGAAGAGTTATCTCTGCATATTTTTCAAACATAGGTCAGGGACCCAAAATAATAGCCTGAGGTACTAGGCACATGCAAATGGGTGAATATTTCGTTAAACACATTTCTGGCCACTTCGTGATGCCCGCATTACATTTAAAGGTGTATATATTAGAAAAATACATATGCCTCAGGCCTCTCAGTAGTGACAATTGCAAGAAATTATCGAGGAGCTTTTCAACTTTTGCTTTAGCTCTTAAGAGAAATGTGGAAAATAGAAACTAGTAATCGTCTTGTCTCAAATGACCTTGACTTCAAGTTCAAATTTACAATGACTGACACATTAGGAATGGTTTCAAGTCATATTCTGTCAAGAGTGAATGTTTTACAAACAATCCAGAAAATGTACAGGAAATCGGATGAGTGACAAATTCCATTTTGAATGATTTATGTCCTCTTTTGAGCTGTTGTGAGGGATCCATATTGACCATACACATATGCTAGGCTGCATAAATAAATTTGCAAACCGATTTGATACAATCTTTTCTAATTGACATCTATCTGAAATAGTTTTTTTTTATGCCTTGGAAAGCTTCAGATTTCTATCAACTAAATTTGGTGAATGGTCTCTTCATGGTACAAGTCTTTAAACAGTGTTTGGTCTCCCTGGCTGTCCTCTCTCCATTAAGAAGAATGTCTGGTGATACTGTCTTTGAAACAAAAGTCTATCAGGTTTTTTTCTTCTGTCGATCATGCAGCCATTGGAAGAAGTTGCATCGAAACTGAGAATTACCTGGAGGTCCATCTGGCCGAGGGCAGCTGTAGAACTGTTTGTTTTTGTTTGGCCCATTTTTTCGTACTGTTTTGAGCACGCAGGGCTCATTGTGACCAGGGCACAAGGGTGGAGGGGCAGGTCCACACAATAGGGATTTCCATGATTGTGATGAGTTGGAAGTCTTTTTGTTTTCAAGTGAGGAAACTGAGGGTAACGTTGTCTTAACATGGCCATCTTTTTGCTCATTGTTTTTAGAGAGGGAAACACTTTGTACTTTATCATAATTTGATGGGAGCTCATCAAAGTTATTGGAAGTGACAGGATCTTGGACTTGAACACATATCACATCACCTCCCTGTGAAGGTACCCTATTGGGAGCACATTTAACAAAGGAATTCGAGCTTGCCAGTGGGTCGGAGTTCAAATTAATGGAACTGTTGGCTTTAAGACCAAAGAAAGACGTCAGGCTGGCTTGCTTAGTTCCTGTCTGTTTATTTTTCTTAAGAAGTGGGGCACCAAGATTTGAACCTCCAATGCCAGCTACTGACTTGCCTCGCTTTAAATTGGATTTTTTTGGACTTGAGCTGCTGCTTATAGGGACACTGGTTGCCTTCTTCAACTGTGCTGGTTCATTAGCAATAGTTGTAGCTTCCTTGTCCTCTTGACGTGAAGATGATGAGTTTTGACTGGATGATGAATCTGTATTAGCTTTTTTACTCACTACTTTCTTTGTAAAGAATGAGGAAAGTTTTTGCTGCTGTCCTCGGAACTCTGGCATTAACTTGGAGCACAGATAGGGAGGGGAGGCATTGGGACAGGAGAGTGGCTGGCAATCAAGAGTAACCACAACAGGGCAGTGGTCAGAACCCTCAACTTCGGTCATAATTCGACAATCAGTCACATGATCAGCCAACCCAGTGTCTACCAAGATGTAATCAAGTCTGCGGCCATAATTGGATTTCCGCGCATCTGTAGATGTGTCCCAGTTGGTGTACCCTGTGGTGTCATCTGGGTGAAGATAACGATACACATCGCTGAAAAGTAAAGCCTCTTCAAGCCGATTGCTCTCCCCATTGCTCTTTGGACCTTTTACTTTGCCATCCTTTTTTCCTGTGGCATGGAGAGACTGAGTTTCTTTCAAATCTCCAACCATGTGGTCACTTCTCAGGTCTTCTTCCTCAGACAAAGCCACTGCCTCCAAATCAGGGTGAGATGACAAAATATTAGGATCACGCTCACAAGGTCGTAACAAGTTATTCATCCATACACGGCTTGATCGACGCAAGAAATCTGCCTATGGATAGAAAATGGCACAGAGATACAATTAAAGTATGCCCAATTTAAACTGAATAGTATGAATGTTCAAATCATAAGAAATTTACAGATTTAGAGTGGCTTCATGTAACTTTTCTTGTAAGTTGAAATTATCTACTTCAGAGACTCCATTTAAAATTTCCCCCCCCCCCCCACATACACACACACATATACAAAAAGGTCATTGTAAAATATATAAACCAAGAAAAGAACAAAATAGGCGTCCGTGTATATCATCGATTAAAAAAAAGGGAGATCTGGAGATCAGAACTTGTCATCATTATTGATCATTAACAATTGCCAACTAAAGCAGAGGCAATAAAAACATACACCTTTTTAACATTTATATGACTTTAATGTAACCTTCGCATTTATGTATTATACAAATGTTTATTTTTGTTTTTCTTCATTATAATATGAAAATCTTGGGGAAAAAACAACTGCACAGTTTTTATAGTGTGAAAGTTGTTATTTTTGTAGTCATTAACCAAAAAATTAGATTGCAAACAGAGCGATGCGAAGTATTTAAAAAAAAAAAAAACTACCAGCCCATTTTTTTCTGTGCTCAGACTAAGAGGTCGATAATGTGTTATATAGCCCATATATAGCAATGATGATAGTGCTGTCTGTATTTCGCTTTCTAAACTGATGCATCATACAGAAATTCTCATCAAAGTATACCATATATGCTGTGTACTGTTTTCATATCTTTATCTTTTCTAAAAACTGTAGAAACGAATATGATCAATATCAATTAGGTCTAGAACTTCTCATTAGGCTCCACAAGGTTGTGTTGAAAAAAATAGAAATCTTAATCTTATAGTTATATCTGGATTTATAATTATTTCCTTTGGAATGAAAATCACCTGCTATAATTACAGTATCATGTCATGCCTGGTTTTTGGTTATGGATTTAGATTTACTAAAGCCCTATTTAGGATTTCCCAATCGATCTTGGTAATCTACTAAATTTAGGTAATATTTATCTCAAGGAAAAAACCTGATCATTTGTATATATCAGATGAAGAAATAAGAATAAGCCTTCGCTGGAAATAATGACAGGGTCTGGATGTGAAGATGGAAAAAAAATGTTTTTTGGATGAATAAAGATAAAGAGAAAAACTCGATGGCACCAACATTTTGAACAGTTTCAACAACAATACAAGTATTGAAAATATAAATAATAAAAAAAAGACACGATATTGATATAATATATCACCTGCTTTTAATCTTTCATACAGACTGTTCTTTGAGGACAACAAAATCTTGTGCTTGTCATACAGTTATCTTTTCACTTTTTCTTTTTTCCATAAAGTTTTACATATGTTTACAAAGCAAGTTCAACTTAACAGAAAAAAATTTCAGTCAAGTGCAAGGGCGGGATTTACGGAGGATCACATGGCTACTCAAAATATACGGAATTCCATAAATTTACAGAAAATTGTTAGCCATGACAGTCAAGTAGTTTTACTCTGGATCTTTGAAAATGCATTTCTGCTGCATCAGTCATAAAAGAAAAAACTGGATTAAAGAAACATATCTAAAAGACAAACAAGTAACTCACATCTGATTTTGGGTCACAGTTGTCTTTGGCTGTGTGCGTGAGGTTCAAATCACCCAGTATGATGACATGTCTGAAATACCATAAGAATAAAAAATAAATGAGAAAAATCAAACTAGACAGACCTGCCTGAAACATGACATGCAAAACAAAAAAAGATAGATTTTGTGAGAGGGATACTGATAGATTAAAATTTCGATAGTTGATGTGACAACTGCTTCAAGCAGCTCAATAACAGGTGTCAACTACTGATGGAGAAAGCAGAATTGGGGAAACAAGGACAAGGCATTTGTGGTGCACCTCTGATACTAATAGGCTAAAAAAATTAGCTCTAGTCTGTGAGGGACAGTGAGATGGGGAAGTAATTACAAACCATTCTTGTAGTCTCACTTCTTATAATGTCTAGTTGCAACATGACGGACAGGCACTGATTGTTTATGAAAGCCATAAGGATATAGGCAAGCTTGAAACTGGAATGGGGAAAATTGGACAAAATAGTAGACTGGAGGATATTTGCGAAAGGAGTGATATTGGTTTATCTAAGGTGAGCACCTCATAATTGGAAAGTCAATATGGCTTGTTGAGTTATGGGTAATGTTTTATCACTACTTACATTGTTCTGATAAAAGACCCAATGGGAAGGTTTGGTCTAGATTTTGATAATAGATGATGTTACTTATACTGAATTTTGCAACATAAGAGACTTGTCTTAAAAAGCGATTGGCCGCTGCCAGCTGCCATCAGATATTAAATTTATGTGAGCAGACACTAACAGCGACCAATAGTATCAAGTGAGTTTATAATAATCCTATTTGAAACTTATGTGCTAACATAATTTATTCTTATCCTAGAGGAAGACTTTTTATAATCTTCATATCCGAAAAACCAAAAGTAAAGAGCATCTTGCCATTTATGTTGTGAAAGAGTGCCTTTGAGCGGAAAGCAGTATTCCGTTTTCTTTACTTTTTTTGCTCCCAGATAAGATACTTATAAAATTGTCTTGCATAATCATTTTTCATTCAGTTTCAATGAAACTTGAGCAGCATATAGCTGAGACATATTGTTCAGCTGAAATTATTCATTTTGTACCTTTTAACCCCCTCTGATTAAAAAATGTTACATTTTTGCACCCCAAATAATTTTTGTTCATTTTAGATCAACAATTTACTATCTGATTTAATTTTCATTTGATACAAACAAAGGGTTCAAGGATTAAAGTAAGAAGATTTATGAGACCATAAGTGCAACTGAACTGATATCAACTGATCAGTTTCCTTTCTACAATAAAACTGCAAGGAAGGAGAATGTTCCTGAAAACTGCAATTCACTCAAGAAATTATCAACTCAAGTGAATTCAACTGTATCTTGTTACTCACATATCCTCTCGTAACAAAGCCTGAGCTCGACTTCTCAGGAGAGTGAGAAACCTGAGTTTGTACTCTAAGCGCTCTGGTCTGTCTCCAGCACGGGGGACATAAACATTGATGATAGCCACTTCCTTTTCCACACCACTCTTCAGTCTGATAATTTGCAAAGAAATACATTTTAAAAAAATGTTATTTTAAATTCACTTATAAGCTTTAAACAAAAAAAAAAGCTATGAAATATCTAGATGCCCTGCTCTTTAGCATCTTGATCCTCTTCGTTTTTAGCGCATCTCTCGATCCTACTATATTTAGCCATTTTGTTAGTCCATCCAACATCTTTTCTTGCTGTTTTCCCCTGCTGCATTTTCCTAGATGTTCCAGTCTTTCTCTTCTCATCACAAGGCAAAAAAAAAGGTTGCTTGGCATTTATGTATTCTAGTGAAGAAGGATCTTGTTGAGTCAGCTTCTCGTAACACTGTTTTGGTTGATTTCTTTGCAGTCGTAGCATTCTCCATGGGCCACATTTCATATAGTTTCTTATGTAGCTGTTTTAAAATCACCCAGGCCTAGCATCCACATATCAGGATGGATTCAATATAGCACTCCAGGGCACTTCTTCTTGTGTGAATGGAGATGTATTTATTTATTAGTACTAATTTCATTCACTGAAAACTTATTTTTGCTTGTGCTACTCTTGATGCAATTTCAGTATTTTTGCATCCATTGCTTGATTTAGAATTTGAATCAACCTCTTTGCTTGAATTAATTAACGTTGATGAAGACGTGGATATGTAGATCCTAATTGTTTCGACTGACGGCCATTATTTCTGTTGTTTAGCTGTTCAACTCCAGCCTTTTCTTTCTTCTGGCTTCTTCAAGAATGTCTACTAATCGTTGCAAGTCTTCTTCGTTTTCTGCAATTAATGCAGTTTCATCAGTGTATCTCAAGTTATTTACATTGTGCCCTCCTACTTTAATTCCTCATAATCATTTCACTGTAGAGAGAGTAAAAAAATCTTGTGAAAGGACACATACCTATCTGACACCATGCTTTTTCTTTTTTAAATTAGCCGATTTCCCCATAAATTCGCATTGCAGCTGTCTGTTCCAATTACATGTTTTGATCATTCTTAGATTTTTTTCCATCTATCTTCCTCTGTCAAATGCCTTGTTATAGTCAATGAGGCACAGATATACCTCTTTTGTACATCCAGAACTCATTCAATTATAGTTAGAAGGATGTATATAGCATTTGTTGCACCTTTTTCCTCCACAAAGCCACACTGTTCCTCTGCTATTTCTATTTTGATTTTGTTTCTGACTCGCATCACTATGATTCTTACAAGTATTTAGGTAATAGGATTCATAAGACAGAACAATCCATGTAATTCTCAGGCTGTTGCCCCTGGTTTCTTTGGCAGTGCTATAAAAATAGATTTGGAGATGTCTGGTTGATCTGACCTGTGTAGCAGATTTAGTTGAGTAATTTTGCAATCTTATCGATTCCATAGTCTCCAAGTGCTCCTAAAAATGCGGCTGGTATACTGTCCCGACCTGTTGCTTTGACTGATTTCATCTTTCTGCCCGCATTCCACCTTTCATGTTAGGTGGCCCAATAAAATTGTGTTTCATTAAATTCTATTCCTTTTTGTGGTCTTCAAAAAGTTTATGTACTCTGACCATCTACCTAGGATTTTTTTTTTTATAAAAATGTCAGTCATGTGACTTTAGACATCCTGGACAGGTTTTCTTTCCAGAGATTTCTTCAATGTTAATATAAACAGTGTGCTAAATACTATTCTCTAATTGTCATTGATCTGCTTCTCTTTGGCTTCATCATATTTTTTTCCTGCTTTCCTAAAGCAGTGTTTTGCGTTTTTCCTTATAATTTTTTTACTTGCCCCATATTTTCCATGAATTCCTAAAAATCTCAGTCATCTACTTTTGTTTCATTTTCTTTGGTATTTGTTCCATTGCTGCTTCTGTGACCGCTACTTAACTTAACCCATTGTTGGTCCACTTCTTCAGCATCTCCTAAGTTTAAATTTATTTTAAAAAGCCACGCCATATTTTTCTTGAAGAGTCTGGTTGCATTTTAATACAGCCAAGTCAGCTTAATGTTTCCAAGTGTACCTCAGGTTTTATTAAGTAATCGTGAATTAAGCCGCCTCTGGAACATGATCACTTATCAGTCTGCCCAGGGGTAGGTCTTTGCCAGGAGAAGTCAAATTCAGAACCTTTTACTCATCAGCATATAATCCATCTGGTTTCTGCTTCCATCTCCTCGACTTTTCCATACCCATTCCCTTCTTATTGATTGCTTAAACCAGGTGCTGTTTACAACAAGGTTGTTCCTATCATTTAACAAGTCTTTCTCCTTACATGTTTCTCATGTGGAGTCTATGGGGTCTTAACACTTGAGAACATACACAAGTATAATTAAACAAATGGTGAAGACAGGATACTGAAGAAAAGACAAGAGCAATCACTATAGTTTTTTCTCAACGTATCAATCATTTCAAAGAAATTTCAAGACTCTTTATTACAAAACACTAATCAACGTCTATTTCTTACAAAATGATAATACCTCAGCCTGTGCTGTGTAATAACACAACGACCCTCAGCATCCAATGCTTCAAGATCTTTTTCGGAGTAGGCATCCATATTTCCTAAGCAACCAATGCTGGTTTCTTCATCCACTTGCAGCCGTCCAGTCAAGCCTTCTTCTGCTCGTACCGGGATGCATCGTCTGGAGCAGTAATTGGCTGTCCCTGAATTAAGTTTGTTGAATTGTGAAACAGGTGAAATTTTTGCTGTAGACTATTAACCTGAATATTAAACAGGCCTTGTTAGCTCAAACGCCTAGTACAATACTGAGAAATATTTTAGAAAAATTCAGTTAGGTTGAAAAAGGCCTGTCATTTGAGCAAGATATATTGAAAGATAGCTAGGCAAATAGATACACATACAGATAGATGGATGGATGGATGGACGGATAGATAGATAGATAGATAGATAGATAGATAGATAGATAGATAGATAGATAGATAGATAGATAGACAGACAGACAGACAGACAGACACACAGACACACAGACAGACAGACATACAGATAGATAGATAGATAAATAGATAGATAGATAGATTTTCATAACAGTCTGATGGAACTTTTTTTTTTCATCACCACTTTGAATATTACCATGACAGTATGAGTTTCTTACGTTAAGAAGGTCTCATCATACTTATCACTAGAGTTTGAGCCAAACTTTTAAAATAAATAAAAACATTTTCTCAGTTGATTTTAATTTTAAATTGATTGTTAAATAAAAGCATGGCATTACCTAAAAAAAAATAAATTAGAAAAAATTCCCCCAGTTTTTCCAAAGCATTACTAGACAAAATATTTCTCTAGAAAACATGTTTTTGCTGAGCTGCAAAATGAAGAAAATAAAGAAGAATGTGTTTTAAAATTTTTGTATATAGTGCATTTCCAGATTTTTTGAGTAATACTGCAGTTTGTGTCTCTGCTCCTGAGGGGAGGTGGTAGCAAGTGACTTTCTTTATGTGGTCACCCTAACACTTTATGTCTTTCACTAAACTTATCATTTAAAATTTAAGTGCTGTTTCTGTTAAGCAGTATTCAATGACATTTCTAGATTTTCATCCACTGCATGAAAAAATATTAAGCAAAAAACGTTTACCAGAATAGCCTGTCCGCTTGCGTGAGAAACTGAAGTATGACTCATAATCCTCTACAATAGCTGTGGGCTCATCCAACATGTCACCTGAACAGATACAAAACAACATCAGAACCATTTGTTCATGATTTGTACTATACAAGGAAATTATTAAGTTTGTGTAACAAGTTATTAAGTTCAACCATAAGGAGTTTTACCTGTCCTTTTCCTTAAAACTAAATTTTAATTGCTTTCCCTAAAAGTTCAACAATCCAACCTCAGCAACAGTAATGAACTTTTTATTCAACTAAAATATAGAACAAAAAAAAACCAAAAGTCTTCAGAACTTATTTTTACATTTCTGAATAAACAGAAATGAATAAAACATTTTTATGGACCAAAAATATTCTCTTGAGAACTCTTGCATCTCCTCTGTAGTAATAGGCAAAATTTATATATGCAGAAATTAAAACAGAATTGTCTGTCTTTTTTTCTTCGTCAGAAATTTTAATGTTTTCTTCTCACTTTTCACTTAGATATCTCATTTTGAAAAAACAAAAATTAAATTACCAGCAAGTACCTAAAGAATAAATAGCCAGAAAATTAGCTGTCCCATTATTTTTTTTCTCTACTAAGGGCATATATTTCAACTTTCCATTATTTTGAAATACTTATATTATGGTATGAAAATTCCCACCAATGTCTGGATTGCACTAAGATGTTACCAATTATCAATTTGATCACTAAAAACTTCATATTTCGTGAAATTGAGAAAAATCTGAATTCATAAAACATACGAGTAACTTTAGTTTCTTGCAGACAAACAACATCAGCATCTAATGAATCTAGCATTTTCTTGACTCCAGTCTTGCCAGTTACGGCCCGAATACCATTGATGTTCCACGTCAGAATCTTCATTGTAGTTAAAAGGTCAAAGTTGCCTTGATTTAGTCTGTTTTAGAAGAAATTAACTATTTAGAAACATCAAAAAAATCTTTAATCAAGGTTATGAATTGTTTAAGATTATATGGATGGAGACCAGGTTAAAATCAAGGGGGAGCTAACAAACTCTATTATGATTTGCATAAAATATAAAGATGAAACAGGCGCGTGCTCTATTGAAACCGCATGCCTAGAATATTCCTGTATACACTACATTGTTACAATTTGTAATGTCCTTGCCTGCGCAGAACTTTTTAACTTGACATGGCTATCTGTTCATGTTGTATGCCTGAGCAGATTATTTCACACAAATAAAGCAATTACAAGATAATTACTCTCTAGTCTTTACTCTACTTTCTGTTCATGTAATGAAAATAATTTTCAATTCCATGGACAATTCTTTCCCATGTAGTCACTTTCAAGTTTCATATAACATTTTATGAAAATAAAGTAAGTTTGTTGATCAAGCTTCATATGAATACTGAAATCTACAGATTGGTATAGAATTTTTCAAATTATTAAACTTTGCCTCAGACTGCATACACATGTAGTAATGTTTTGAATCAGAGATGTATGAGGTAACATTGCTATGAAGGTAAAGAATCTAATTGCATGCAAATATTTAGGGAGAATCATAATTAACCATACTAGAAATAATCCAATTTTCAATATCACACACTTTTCGGGTGGAATAAAGAATTTACAAACAGGTTTCTAAAATCTTTAATTTAAATATAACTAATAAATTTAAAAAGGTTCAAGGCTTCATTTGCTGAAGTTTGAGGAACTTAATTTTCAAAGCAATTTTATTACATTAGCAACTGGATCTAAGGCCTTTCAAATGAAAAATTTTTCAGAGAATATTTAAGAACAATAAATATTTAAATTCAATTGAGATAATGCAATTCATCAATTTATGTTGGCCTCTGACAGATATATATCTTGTATCAGTTTGTGAAATGAATTGTACTACAATATTTTCTTTTAAGAATATGCTAGACTTAGAAATCTAGCACATTTAAATTAAAAACAATAGGGTTAGGATATTTACAATGATATTTATTTTTAACATCTATGCAGATTTAGACTTCAAGAATTGCGATACAAAAATCAAAAGAAAATAATTGTCAACCTCAATAAATCCTGGTAACAACTACTACTACTAAGAACTTTTACTCATTCTCATTTTTGGAATATCATCTGCAGCACTTTTTAACCTCTTCAAAGTGTAAAGGTATTAGGTACATCAAACCTGATAAAGACCACAACAAAAGACCAGTACTATATGTACTAGAATTAGAAACAGCATTTTTTTTTTCAATCTTTGCCCTATGAATTGAGAACACTTCACAGTTGTTTATTTCAGCCAGAATCTGGCTCTTTAGTTTGGGTCAAGCCTGTGACATCTGATATGTAGAAGTTCAATTGTTCTGCTTGGAGCGAGATAATTGCCGCTGGGTGGGTTGCTATGGTAACTTAGAAGTTTCTGAGATTTGTGTCTTTTTTTACACATTTCTTTGAGAATCTAATCCTTACTCAAAGCTTTTTTCCCCCCTTTGTTAGATATTAAACTATAGTTTTCAATAGAGAAATTAGTTGGTTTGTCTACAAAAATGCTCAAATACATGTGTATATAATTTTTTTTTAATTGAATTTAGGTATTGCTAATTTACAATCAACTTAATTCAACTCCTCCAATTTTTGCAAAGAAAAATTTTGTATGAGTTAAAAGCTTATCTTTTAACTAAATCCGTGTCCTTATTTCGTTTTACTGGAAACAGCCCGGTAAATAACAAGTCCTGTGTGAGGGAAAGACTTTTGTAGCAGTGTAAACATGCAAGCAAGAGCTTTTTCATTAAATCATTGTAAAATGGGTACTTGAATTAGATTTTTTTCTCCACTAACATAAAGTTAATAATATTTATCAAAATTATGAAAATATTTTAAATTATAGAGATTTCTCTAGAATCTGTTATTGTGTTTTTTCAAATTACACGTTCACTTTTCTTGTTCTTAAAGCTTGACAAAATTACTTCTTCTTCTCTCTCTTCCTCATCTTCTTTTTCCTACTCTTCCTCCTCCGACTTCTTCTTCTTCTTTGTCTTTGTCTTCTTCTCCTTCTCTTCATCTTCTTCATGGTTGTCCTCCTTCTATCTCTCTGGTATTTTGTATAAGAAACTAAGAAACTGTGGTATCCCAGGTACTGTTTGGTGTAATTTGATTTGTTTATTTTGTGAATTTAAAAGAAATTTTTTTTTGGTTAATAGGCTAGTGGACATATTGATTCAACAAATAAGTACATGTATTAACATAAGTCTACACTTAATATCAGCTAACGTCATTGAGAAGTAAGATGAAAAGATAAGATCCTTTAAATTCAAATCAAGTTACATAAAAAAACTTGGTCTCATTTTTGACTTAAGGCTCAGATATAGGTATCCAAAAAGAAGTTTTCGGCAGAGTATCATTCAATACTTCAGTCATGGCAAAAGCATTTAGATGCTCCTAGCCTTCATATTGGACATGTATGTCTGCTCATTTAAAAAAAAATAAATAAAAACTGGAGAATCAAGACAGGGAGAATAACTTCACGTAGTTTTAAGGTCACATTTGGCATAAGTCTCTCCTGCTAATGCTCTAGATACAGTCTCTTCTAGCCCAATCAGCCAAACAGAAAAAATGAGTACATCATGCAAGTGTTTGAGTTGTGATACATGTGTGTGAATGTGTGGAAACAGTATAAAAGTATAAGCTTCAGTATAACTTAAACTGCTTGGGAAGGAAAATAATGTAACTGTTATCTAGCAGTATGGGGGTTTCTTTGGATTGATACCTCAGTGAAATTCCAGAACAAGGTAACATCACATAATCATTGGGGTCACTTTAAATGTTCATTGTAAACCCCACTATAACTAAAATTAAATTCTCATATTTCTCTCACATGTTCCCCTTTTTTGTAGTCACTTTGAATAGGCCCTATACCTAACACCTCAAAAAATGACACTATTTCAATTATATTTATGGTTTTTACCGTCTTTTCTTCCGGTTACTACTGAATAAAGGCCAGCAACTTCTCTCTCCAACTTTCCATTGAAATAATATTTGCATAGAAGGAAAGCTAAGAGATTGCTCTTTTAAAACAAATGATATCACTCATAGCAATAAAAATTGGAGAAAAAGTCTTAATTAAAACTGTCTACATTAATTGCCTGTTCTCAAGCTATTATGCTAGACTTGTAAAAAAAAACGTGTCTTGTAGTGGCTCAGAAGTACATTCACTGATCAAATCATATTCGTTGTGTAGTCCCCTTTAATTATCTTTACAAAGATACCTTACATGCCACGATAAAACAGTGCCTTATTCGTGATAATCTATTTTATTTTAAGCCCACTGATTTTCATAAAATGAAGTCTGATTAGCAACCACTCGTATTCTAGCAGGGCCCCTAGATGATTGAATGCACGTGGCTAAGACTATCAGATTTCACTACAAAATAAAATAGAAAATTTGAATTCAACAATATTTTTTTTCCATAGAGATAGGTCTTATTTTATTTTCGAGGAATCTGTGTTTGAATAATTCTATTTTTAGCACTCGGGCCCTCAATTTGGGTTTGGGACAGTTTTTGTGAATATTTTGAGAACGTTAGCAACATATAGAGATAGAGACTTCCTGCTTTCCTGGCTTCTTCTGCGTAATTCTGAGCATTTCAGGGATGCCTGATTTGCTATATTTTGTCTATTTTTTTAGTTTAAATAGCAGATGGAAGACAGATACCTCCAGACAAGCAGATTTGTCATTCTAAACTCGTATTAAGTAAAACCTTGAGATCTAGACTCTGGGTCTATATTAAGATCCCAGTAACAAATTTCTAGCTAGAGGTACATTCAGTCTAAAGTCGACGTTCAAATACAATGAACGTTGCTTGCTCCTGAATAATCTTTCTACTAGACAAGGAATGTCTGTCAAGGCAGAGCTAGGCCTAATCCCCCTAGAGGAATTGACAAAGAATTGAATGCGGAGCTCACTACTGTCAATCCAACATTCTACCTTTTGAGCTATCTGGCGTCCTAATAGTCAATAATGAGATAGGTCCCACCAGCTTTTTTTCACACCTATGTACTGTTTGATTAAGCAAGGAGTGAGCCGAGACAGATGTGACCATTACTCATGTCTTGTAAATGTGTAACAAGCAAATTTTGGTTAAAAACAGCCACTTTGTAGTCTTAGTCTTTGTAGACTCAGTATAGGCGGAGAAAGGCAACCGGCGCCGGGACTAAGCTCCTGTAAGGTAGGGCGGGAGAGGGGGTGTCTTGAAATGAAAGGCGAGTCTGCCAGTCCACGAATTGTTTATACACAATGAAAGGGAGAGGTAAGGTATGCTTGTTTGAAGAATAACAACAGCTGTGTAGAGCATTTCATCCAAATTTAAGATCTGCATAGGGGATGAAAGTCAGTCTGTCAAATTTCTTAAGAGGCGAATATTGCTTTCTCTAATTGAGGACTGATTGTTTGAAGAAAACGTCATAAATATATATATATATATATATATATATATATATATATATATATATATATATATATATATATATATATAGCTTTGAACTAGTTCGAGGAAGACATAGAAATGAGAACAGATGAGTTTCAGGAATTTGTGATTTTGGGGGATGTGTGTTCAATCTAATCGTGTTCCAATGTAGATTTTTAACACTATATATGCCTTTTGGCGTTTAGTTTCTTAAGCCTTCTGTCATGAAGGAGTTAACTCACTCAGCAAGGATACCGAGTGTACTCGGCTGGGTATTATTGCAGATATCAGCCCAATTCACCCTAAGCTTTAAAATTATATTTTTCTTAATGAATTTGATATGCTGACAAGAATATGAAGGTTTTATTCGATGTAAATAGATACTTTTCAAGATATAAGCATTTTTGTGATGCTCTAAACTCTCATTAAACTACAAGTTTCGATTTCTTCAGGAAACATTCAATTGTGAAGCCTGAAGTGAGGTGGGCCAATATCTGCAATTTTACTCTCAGCTGCCCAATTACTAACGTTGCATAACAAAACCGAGAATACATGGTTTTAACTTTGCACGTCTATTTCACTTTCCAAACCAACATTTACTAGTCCCAATCAACTTTTAAGGGAAACCTCTCGCATTTTTCATATATACTTAGTTCCATATCTAGATGTAAAGATGTCTTTGTGTGGCTGTTTAAATAAGTTAGAAATAGACTAGATCTAGATCTAGGATTGCAGACTTGATCTTAAACTAGCTTTGAATGTTTAAAAATGTAGTTAATGGATTCTCCAACGCCTCCTTTTTGTTGCCTGACTGTTGTAATAAAATTTCGAACAAGTACAATTCTTTTCCCTTCTTTTTTCATCTAAATTACATGTATCAGTATTGCTACAATAACTGAGTAAGGGGAATTTCTTTCTCTTTTTTTTTTAGAAATAGGTGTGTCACTTGAAAATCATCAAAAAAGAACTTATTTCATTTCCAAACATACCTGCGTATTAGTTTATATATATATATATATATATATATATATATATATATAGATATAGATATCGAAGATCTTACCTTAAATTCTCTGCATCAATTATTCCAACTTATCTTCAAACTATATATATATATATATATATATATATATATATATATATATATAGATATAGATATAGAAGATCTTACCTTAAATTCTCTGCATCAATTATTCCAACTTATCTTCAAACTATATATATATATATATATATATATATATATATATATATATATATATATATACTAATACAGCAAATTCAACGTTTTTACATTCATAACTTTTTGAAAAATGTGGTGTTATAAATTTACCTAAAAAAGGCTAGTAACGCGGAGCATTTTCTCAGATAAAAGACTGTGCTGAAAGAGTTCTATAAATATCCTCTCCTCTATCAAGCCTCGAGAGGTTTAGAAATGGATTATAAAAAATAATAAAGATATGTGTATTGTAATCTTAGATACTCATAGCAGGTACCGTAGACACTAGATATAGACCTAGATCTAACTACTTTCGGTTTTGGATACTTTTGGCAGGTAAAAAGGAAAGTCTAGATCAATAAACACATAGATCTACTTAAAAATAAAATAAGAGAAAATTAAGTATTCATACATCGTCACTAATGTGGTAGTAAGAACTAAAAATTCATTTGTCCCGGGTTTTTTTTTTATTTTTTATTTGAACTGACTATTTGCTAATTGCAATATTATGCATAATATATATTAAAAAAAAAAAAAAAAAAGAAAACCAACCCAAAACATGACAATCTGACATTAGTGGATAATTATATTATGGGACGTAACTCTAAACCACTAAAACACAATAACACAAACAGTGCTCTAAATGAAGTCTATAGGGTAATCGGATATGAGTCAGTATGACACTTACCATCAGGAAGCCAGGAAGCGCATAGTATTTCACTCGATTGCCTCAAGTACTCCTTCCCTTTTTGTTTGTTTGTTGTTGGTTTTTTTTTTGTTAAAAATTGCAATGTCTTATAATCCAGATTTAATCAAGATCTAGATCTAGATCTAGGTGTAGATTACCACACCTTCGTTTTCTGTCTTATAATTAATGGCCCTTTGAGCAAAATTTCCGAATAGACACTCGGTACAGGTACTGTCTTCCTCAAATCCCCATTGACAGTGGCACAACTTTTTTTTACTGGTGTCGTAACGGGATGATAACGAAATACTTTGTGAACATTATTTCAGGATGGATTGCCAAAGAAAGTTTAGCATGTGATCAAGATAAATGCCTTAAATGCCTTTGTGAAAGTCTTACTAGATATCTAGATCTAGATAGGCCTGGATATAATAGTCTATCCAATCAATGATGAATGGTTGCTGGAATGTTTATTTGCAGTGAAATATTGGTATATAGCAACATATAATAATGGTGGCAAAGATATTTTTGTAACAGTGTTTGGTCTAGGATTTGGCAGTTGTCTAGATCTGGGAAAGAGTTCCTTTTACTAGTTTTACTACTATTAATGGTTTTTTACATAGAAGAAACAGTAGCAACCCTATTGTGTGTTTCTTACGTAGTTAGGTAAGAGACAGAGCTGAAATAAATTAATTTTTCTTCTTTGTGTAACCTCAACCAAAAACCAAGCCCAATCTTTTTCTGTGGTCGCGATCAAACAAAGTCCTCTTTGGTGTGTAAATTACTCCGTAGGCCTACCTAAAACTGAAAAGGAACTCTTTCCTAGATCTGTAAAATACTTAGTTTAAGATAGCTAAGTTCATACAAAATTTCCTATTGGAAGTGAATACTGTATTATTAGTATTGCTAAGATATTTATCTATAGGCCTAAGTGTTCAACACTTTTATAAGATTTAAGTTGGGTGGATCAAAGAGAATTCATGCTGACAGGGATGGGCTTCATTTTATCATTTTTAATCAAAATGCACATCAACTTTCAAACTTGAAACTCTCTTTGCCAAAGAAACTTTAGTTTCCAAGATAAATTGAAAAGAAATATATACTTTACATCACATAGTGTGTACCAGGAAAACACACAAACTGTCAAAGCACAAAACACCTTTTCAAAGAAAGCACAATACATTAATAATTAGTCTTTTGAATTTATTGAAAAAGGAATCTAAAAATCATATTGCAATTGTGTCGCTATGGTCTCGCATATGCGCACATTGAAAATTGCCATAGATAAAAGCGCTTTAAAAATACGATTAGAGCAACACTTTGTAAATGTTCAAAAATTGTTGATTAAATGTTCATATTTCTCTAGATATCATGCTTCGTTCAATGTGGCCAAAACGCTTTATCGATAGTTCTTACGTGATTTCTGAGACTTACTTGACTTAGGCCTGTGAACCCCTTGTGGGGCAAAGGCCGCCGACAAGAGTCCTCCAGGCATCCCTGTCCCCAGCGAGGCTCTCCATTTGCTTCCATGTGTGACCCAGCCTCTTGGTGTCAGCCTCTAGGTCTTGGTGCCAGGTATTTCTAGGTCTTCCCTGCTTCCTCTTTCCTTGTGGGTTCCAGGTAAGGGCCCGCCTGTGGTGCTGCAGCCTGGTTTCCTCAGTGTGTGCCCAACCCATCCCCATCGTCTCCGAAGGATCTCTTGCTCTACTGGCATTTGCCTCATTTGCTGCCGCAGCTCTTGGTTGCTGATCTTTTCTGGATACTTGATCTTTAAAATTTTAAACCCATTGATGAACGTCTGTAGCCGGTTCATTGTTGAAAGGGTAGTCCTTCAGGTTTCGGCCCCTTACAACAAAACTGGCTTGACTGGATTTCTGAGAGCCTAGAGATATAACATGCGAGCGTGTACTCTCAAAGCGAACATAAATGGATACACAGGCTAGACATACTTAACAATGTTATAAAGGAAGATAATCCTATGTTATATCAACAACGCACAAAAAAGACAGACAAAAGAATGCTCCTAGGGCGTGCAGCAGTGATCAAATTCAAAAGTTACAATGCCATTTGTCTTAAGGAGTAACACACTGGGCATGCGCTAGATCCCAAATGGCTCCAGCAGACTAAAATAATTTAGATCTCAATAAATGCAAAGCAGTAGAAAAAATTTTCGCCAGAAACTCAAACAGAATGCTTATATCATAAGAATCTTATTATATAAGCATTCTGTTTGGGCGTCTTTCCGTTGGCTCCCAGAGCCATTTGGAGTGCGCTAAGCGCTGCTATGGAGAACAGCCCCAAACTGACTCATAGCACCAAGTAGGACAGGCTTAGCGGGCTGAAGGTTCCGCCGTGGGTATGTAAGGAAAGTGGATTCCCGCCAATGTCCCTTACCCTGATAAATCGGGAGTTTAAGTGTTGCGACCCTTCGAAATTGAGAAGTTTTCTAAAGTGCATGAAAGGAAATGTCCATCCTGCAGACTTAGTATTTTAGACGTTGCAAGACAGTGTTAGGTCAACCGACGTATCCTGTTCCTGTGACCATTGCTAAGCATCGCTAACAATCTGGGGAATCGATCTCTGGGAGTTCCAAACCCCAGAACCTCAAATTAGACCACCTGCTCATCCTCTAGGAGGAAACGCGAACCCGGTCCCGATTCACGGGCGGTTAACCCAGGCCTGTCGGTGATGCCACCGTCTGATGCGGTGAGATCACCAGCCCGAGCGCTGCTTGCCCTGGCGTACCCCTTTTTCTTGCGGTTGAAGATGTGAGCATGCCGAGGGGACCTCTACCGGCACATTTCGGTAAAAGGGAGAGGCATGCTACGAACCAAGTGCAGGCTCCGGCCAGTTCCGGAAGAAAGAAAAGACTATGGCATATTGCTAAGGGATTCCAGGGAGAGCTCAGGCGGAAATGCTGCCAAAAACGCCCGGAGGCTGTCCACTGCCAGCGGCCCAACGCTACTACGCGTACACCACCTCTGGGGACACTTCATGAAAAAGCCCCTGTGGGATCCCATCCAAGGCCAGGCCCAGCGTCCCCAACTAGTACAGCTGCTTCCGGGCCTGGCCCCCCAGACATGGCATCCTTAGCCACTCGACCAAGAGCGTTGCCCGGGTTCTACAGCTGGGACATAGGCTGCGTCCGAGTTCGGTCACTCACCGAGGTCGTTAGCCCAGCTCACAACGTCGGGCCTAAGATCCCCGCCTCCCAAAAGCGGGGCACCCAGCAGATGCCGTGTGGTCTAGTCGTGCTTCATGCAAGCCCCTCGGCGAGCTCCGGCACCCCTACCACCGAAAGACTCGGGGCACAGTGGTTAGAACCCATATATTAAAAGCTTATAATACTGGCTTACGGCAACACACTGAACTCTGACGTCATAAATAGTATCCCCTCTCGATGTGGGTCAGAGGTAAAATTTTTTTAACATGTCCATCACACTTATAATGTGGCAAAGACAATGGAGAATATTTCGTGAAAGTTTAACTTGGCCTGATCTTAAAAAGATAGATCAGCCCTCACAAACGCACATCAATTGGAATAGGACAATTCATGTGTCGCTTTTTTTTCTGACATTGAAACAATAAGAACATTTCTAAAAAAAATAGAAAGAGGTACCACACCATATATTGATATTATTGTAGTTTATTCCCATCTCCAACATTACAAATCATGTTAAATTTGTCATTCAAAACTATATGTGTTACAATTTATGGTCGTAGAAATTAATATTTGTCTTTTCAAACCTGATTTACATAGCACCATTTGTAAGTCTCTGAGATGTAGATAAGATATGAAAAAAATTAATTTTGTAATAGGTATTTAAAATACTTGAGCTTGCCTTCATATAAATTGAACTTCTCCAAGAGGAATTTCACTTTGCATAAATTATCATTTGCATTAGTGTATTATGAATTAAGTTCCATGGTGAAAAATTATAAGCTGGTTCAAATTAATGTGGCACACTTTTTTAGATTGCACAAGGGAATAATCTAAAGCATTAATTTTTTTACTTTTTCTTTTTTTTTTTTTTTTTTTTTTTTTGTCTTTATTATTAAAGGTCTAATAAGAAGACAAGAAGACAGCTTTTGAAAAAAAAATGAGTTTTGATCCACGAAAGATGTATAAATCCTGTCTGGTTTTGATGTTGAGTTTTGGTTGGTCTTACTTTATTGGGGGTAAGTATGCTTTTGAATTCAGAAAACTTAGCAAGTGGAATATTCAAATTTTCATAGAGGAATTGAAGCTGCAATGGGAGTGTTTGCAATTTAAGTTTTATGACTCACTAATTTTTACTCTTGAAAAAAAGTTTAGAGTTTTGTAATTTGTTTGGCAAAATTAAATTATTTGTGCTTCATATAAAAATGAATTTTTTCTTCAACTAAATCATTTATAAAGCACAATTGGGGAATTCAAACTGACATGTGCAAGTCCATACGAAACTAAAAGAAGGACAAGATCTGTAGTTATGATTTTCCAAGAATATAAGTTCAGATTGATAAGATATTACCATTTTCTTTCCAAAAGTTGGTATTAGCAATGTGTTTTTACTCAAATCATAAAGCTACTTTTTACCCTAGAGATCATATTGATGCTAGATTGCATAGGAAATTAAGCTTCCGACATGTATTCCTGATTTGTATTTGTATGTAAGATTTCTCCTGGTGTCGATACTTTTTATCCTTTTAGCTAATAGTTGTAAAAACAGATATCAGAATGTCAATTTAACTTTTGTATTCTCAGTACATGGCAAGTGCCCCCCTGATGATGCATCTCAAATCATAGAGTATATACCAATTCCAAAAGAACAATATGACAGGTTAGTTGTGCTTTTTTTTTAACTGAAAAAATTAACTAATTAATTTATGTGCTTATTAATTATGATAATTATTATATTTATTATTTTAAAGAAATAATAGTGACATTGTTGTTGTCATTCTCCTCCTCTTCTTCTTCTTTCATGTTACCAAGGCTTTCCTGTTACAAATTGCAGATAGATCTATTAAGCCATTTTTTTTATATCTTTCAAAGTGGGCTCCTATCCCTAAGGCTTAGTTTCTCTGTTGTCCATTTTGTGGTCATAAAGTTGATATATTTCCCAAGTATATGTCAGGACTACATTTTGTACCAATATGACTGGTATTATTTTTGTATGCTTATGCAGGAATTTCTCTTCAATATCTGATATTGGTAAGCGACCCCTTGGATTTGACAAGGCAGTTTGGCTTTTTAACAAGCCAGGTGAAAATCCTTGTGTTAAGATAACTGGTGCTAAACAGAGGCACATTGAGATAGCGGTAGGTTGTTTGTTTATTTTGATGGTTAATTTTTTTTAATGAAATTTATTTTATTCGTGATATAACAATCACACCATTGCAATCTTATATCCATATTTCATCTTTATACTCATGTCATGAATTTTATGGGCACAACTTTTTAAAGGCAAATGGTAATATATCTTATAAAAAGGCACTCTTAAAATTGATATATAAGTAATAAAAGCTTTTGCAAGTTTATAAATTTTCAGTATATTTTTTAGCAGTTTTTAATAAAGTTTTCTTTCATCTTTTTTTTTCCTTGTACATTCCTGTTTTGTTTAAAAAAAATAATTAGTAAATGCAAGTGAATGGGGATAGTTGCTCTGTTTTGTTCATTTCAAGGCACCACTCAATGGCAAAAAGTAAAGATATATAGTCCTGTTTTTACTTGCATGAGAAATCATGCTCTCTCACTCTCAGGGTGAAAGTTGTGGCTCACTGAATGATTTTCCCGTGCGTTACACGGTGATTTTCTCGGGGAGCTGATCCCGTGCAGCAAACGGGATGGTGCAGCACACGTGATGGCCTTTAATAAATTTTTTTCTCACCAGCTATTGTGTCTACTGCTTAAGTGAATAGCCTCTATGGAAGCACAGTATCTTAATTTTGAATTTGTTTAAATGGGGGTGGAAAAGAACCAATACTTTTTTTTTATGAATATTTTCCAGAGGCACAGCCACACTAGACCTAGATCTAGTAAACTTTCACATGCAGGTAAATTACGTAATTGATCAATTTTTTTTGGTCAGTTGTATAAAAATTGTCTGTAATAGAAAATTATTTTAAAAAGAGCTTTTAATTTAATATATACTATTCAAATCTGTTTTAATTTAAATGTTAATTTTTTAAAATTTGCATGGCCAAATTTCATGTAAACTGATGTATTAGGAATGTCGTGGCAATTTTTTTTAAAACTGCCCTGAAACTTGTCTTCAACGCTTGCAAGCCTGAAAATAGCTGGGAATTGAGTGAGTTAAAACTTGGCCCTTTCTCCATATGTCTTTTTCATGACTGTTTTGTTGTTTCATCAACGTCAGCTTTCAGAGAGTGTTTTGTAGAAGAAAAGTCTATAGCCCTTTTCTGCTTTATTTTAATCCTTTCAGTTTGAGACTCACCCTAGCTCAAGATTATGGTAAGTAATTTTCCTGAGTCTTAAATTTAAAAAAATTACTAAAGAAGCTAATTTAAAGTGAAACGTCTTGTATGTATAATATAATTGTTTTTCTTTGTTCATTGTCTTACTTCAGATCGAGTTTGTGGCTGCTTTATATTTTTTTACATTTCTAAAATTTAAGATACACTAGAAGATTATGGAAAGGGGGTTGAGGGGTGTAAGGTATTTTATGTCTTAAATGGTGAAGATATATGTATTATGAGCATACGATAGATACAGTTGAGCCCAATTAATTTCAATCCAGATAGACTGAATTCTTGGATATTTCGAAGTTGTTTAATTTTACCGAATATTTCTCTCTTTAAGGTTTATTAAAAAATATATCAGTTAGTCCGAATTGTGAAATAAGGATCCTGTTAATTTGAAGCAATTTTGGCATGATTTTTCGATTCTGACACAGTGAAAGCACTTTTCCTGGCTTGTAAAACAAAGTACATGGAGTGCTATGCACCGCGCGATAAGCGATTCTGGTGTGTGTGTGCCCACCTACGTCACACTTTTTACAGGCAAGAGTCTGCAATAAGGCTACGAGAGGGAAAGGGGTTAAGCCCGCCCTTCCTGCCACCCCCCCCTCCCTTCCCCTGCATACACTTCTACAACACTCCTGATCTGTCAAACACATTTTTCTTACTGTCTTTCTCTAGCTCTATGTATTCTGATAATTCAAATTCAAATCCATTTTTTATCACAATGATTTCAAAATAACCGGACTTGACAGTATTTTTTAGCAAATGTTTATCATTTACATAAATTTATCGTGTTTTTAAAAAAATCCTGTCTGGTTATAATTTTTTCTCTCTTTTGTTGTTATTTTCAGTGTAAAGGATCAAAACTCACAACCAGCGTGCTCTGATGCAGGCACAGTGAGTTTATGTTTAATATATTGTTTTTTTGCCATAACTAGATCTAGTTGATGTTCTTAGCTGTCCCCGAAATATTGTAAAATGAATTGATCAAATGCAGTTGACACCACATGAACTGGCCGAGAAGAAACAGAAAACTCAGAGTGTACATATTGTTACACATGTACAAGTTATTGATCACTCACTGAAACTCCAAAAGAATATATTCAACACCTTTAACTTTTCTATTTTTTTTTTTTTTGTTGCAATTAAGAAAAATTCTCTAGCTTCTTTTGCAGGAATGCTACACTTAAGTCATTGTGTTTTACAAAGAAACAAAGGAAATTTCCAAAAGCATTAGTCTCTGATTTTATTTATATTATATATTTTTTAAAATGATTTACACAAACTATTATTTTTCACTCCTACCTGGTTGTTTTTCATGTAACATTGCTCATTGGTCATCATTTTTATCAGCTATTGTTGGCTACAATAGTGTTCCAAGTTTCCTCTCATCAGGTGAATGATATTATTTCCGGTCCACATTTTCAAGTAAATGTTTCTTGTGGTGTCAACACTGGAAGAATATCTCATTTCTTTTGTTCGTGTTTGGCTTTTTGTAAGAATAAAACAAAAACCTTTTGTGCTATACACAGATGTCAACTATTTTCATAATTCTAATTTAATACTTACTACACAATGTGTTTATATTTCAAACCTGGCTGCTCTGCAAATGCTCTTCGTGGGTTTAGATTATTGGGTTAATAACAGTGATACATCAATTTGTTTACATAAAATTACACACCGTTCTATGTCGTCTATTATAGGCATGTTTAATCTTCATCCCGTCTTTGTCGAAGGCCAAGACCACTTTGAATGGCATTTTTGTAGATTCATTTTGAAAGAGAATGATGTAAAACTAGTTTTAAAGGAAATGAAATGCATTTAAAAAAGCTTTATTAGTAGTGACAAACAAGTTCCATATAATGCTTGTAACCAGATAATATTTATTTTACATTATGGGAATTCTTTTATGATAGGAATTGAGCTATGAATAAAATCAAATCTGCAAATGTGGAATTAAGATATCTGAAATGCTATCTATTACGCCTGGCTGCCTCATTGGAAAAAAAAAAGAGTCCTTTCTGTCCCTGAAAGTTCATCAATTTCCTATTTCGAGATTCCACAGGTCTCAATTTCTATTCCATCATATGACTCAGTCCGTAGAATAAACAACTAAAACTCATCACAGCAATCTTTTCCTATGTTTTTGATATTGTGACACTCAGCTGTTATTGTTCATTGTCTATAATATAATGTTGCCTATGCTATTAAAGAATCAGGTGAATTTTTGTTGTTAAACAATATTAATGTGGGGCATTTTTTTTTAAGCTCGATCAAATGATGTGTAGTTCTATGTGTTCAGCTGTGATTATTCTTACTTACAGGGCACCCACTATGAGTGTCGAAGCCGGTCTGCAAAAGATACTGTGTATTTTGAGTTCTTTTGTGATCAGGGGGAGGAATACGATGTCAGGTTCTGGTATCGTCTGGTACTCGGAGATTTGCCAGGTCAGTTTGTTATCTATCTTTCTCTTTCTTTTTTTTTTATTTTGCATCATTTTTCGTCCTTACTTCTGTCACCTTTGTTTTCCTTTCCCTCGCCTCATTTCAGAATTTTTTGTTCACCTCTCTCTCTCTCTATCTACTTATCTATCTATCTATTTATCTCTCTCATTTACTCCCCTCTGCCTTTCTCTGTGTCACATTCTCCTTACTCTTTTTTCTCCCTCTTTCTCTCTCTGCTCCCTCTCCCTTTCTTACTCCTTTTCTGACTACATCATCTTCTTGCTTTTTAAATTTTCTAATGCAACAGTGTTCACAAGTTCACAAAGTGCTATCAATAAGTTCTTTTTCCTAATCCAACCGGATTAAAATATAATGTGGAATCTGCAAAACTTTTTAAGATATTCATTGATTTAATAGCAAGTTGTTTTTTTTCTTATTAACATCTTGTATTTGCTTAAAAAGGTTCATTGAAATTGAACTAGTAACATTTGACTTCCCACTGGCTGATGCATTTGCCTAGAGTTTGGCTGGAATTTCAAAACAAATCCATGAGTTGGACTTGCTTACTTAGTCTATCTCTAACATCATGAAAACCATATTATTATTATCAGCTGATTCTGATGAATAGTACTCGCCTAATTTTTTCTGCACTTTCAGACAGCACATGTTACAAAATCCCTTCTTTGTTGTCAACCCTTTCAAAGTATAATGTAGCCTTCTCTAAATGCTTTGCAGATAACCACTTTGCCTCATTGCAAGCATGAATAAAGAAAATGACATGCTTCTCCAGGGACCTTAGCTTATTTTAGCCCTGAATTATTCATACACTTGCTGTGTTTTCTTCAATTAATATGAAACTACACTTCAACAGCTGATGACCCTGAGAACCACTGGTGTGACTTGCGAAGTACAGAGTATCCATTAGAGTTGCTGGAGCTGGGTCCCAACTTCACATTTAAACCGCGTACGACCGCCTCTCCAGATACGGCGCTGACCCTGTATCCAAGTTTTATGCTGTTGTTTGCCCTTTTAGGATTGACAACTCTTGCATTCTTCAAGCTCCAATGAAAAAAATCATAGTCTCTTCCACTGTGCAAGAATTTTGATAAGAAACTTTTACACTCTTGGTTCTTTTAGTGCTTTGTGAAACATTTCTTTTTTACAATCAAATTGTTGTTGGAATTATTGTTAAAAGAAAGACCAAAAGGTACGAAAAAATTCTTAAAAACTCTATGAAAATATTCTCTCTAATGCAAGAAAAGTCCAAATCAAATCTGTCTAATTCTCAAGAAATAAAAGGCTAGAAAGTTGATAATTTAAACAATGAAAAATTGTTTACAATCTTAGGTGTTGCTATGGAGAGTTTAACAATATTTGAATGGCAATATTGAAATTAGGAATAAACTATTGTTTGAAAAACATTTCAGTGTTACCAATCTTAATTTTATTCTTATTTCCTTTGAAAGCACAACTGGGAGATAAGAACTATTAGCATAATTTTATCTAACAGTGAAAAAGTACTGAAATTTATGGATAGTACATTGGAGGCTTATAATTTGAATTTTGAGAAATCAAAATTTTTTATATTTTATTTTTGGGTACGTTACTACTCTTAAATTGAATTTTAGGGAATTCATTTTATCAAATTTTGTATCAAGCAGTCCAACATAAATATGCTTCACCGAATAATCTTAAAGCACATATTTTTAATAGTCCATGCTTACATTTTTCATTTCACGTTACCTTTAATTTACATCTTATTTTGATTATCTATTATTTTACAAAAAATGTTCAGAAAGCCATGGCCTATAAGAACCTCCCCTTCCCCTCTTCATTTAGTAAGATCTTTTGCTTCTGAAGAGAGGCTGTTGCTCCTCATATTGTCCATTAAGATGCTCTTGAAATAAAATGGTTTGTTTCCACCATTAAAGATTTAATTTAAGTGCTAAAATTTCAAACAGTAGTGGTTTTAAAATTTTCTTTTAATTTTGTAAATGTATATAATGTTTGTAAATCGTAAACAATCAAATTTGCAACTTTTAATAATAGCATTAAGATATCCTCTTTTAAATTAATTAAAACTTTTATTCTGTTCAAAGCCAAATATGTGATAGAAACATCTGAAGTAAAGTTGGTAAATGAGAGTCTATAACTTGTTGATTTTGAAACCATTCCAATGCTATTCTCTCTTTCCATGTTTGCTCAGTATATGACAAGCCTTTTACCCACACTAATGGACCTCCCTATAGTAGATTAGCAGAATCTAGGAAACTGACTAAGCTACCTTGGTTTGAACTGGTTTATACAAAATAGAATGGGCAGATAATTTTCAATGCTGTCTTGAGATTGTTTACTGTTGAAAAATGATTAACCTTGCCATTTTTTTTATTAAAAAAATTAAATGACTTAAAGGGTATTTATTTTATACACCTGTTGACATGAGGCACGTTAGTTTTTATTTTTACAGAATGAAATATATGCTACATTTTGAGTTCTTTTATTTTCACATTAAAAATATGTCCATTATAGTGAAAAGTGCATACATATCTTATTATTTATCTTGAAAGTTTTTCAAATTTGTTTTGAAATTTAAATAATGTTTTATTTTTTTAACCTTTTAAACTAAATCATTCATTCTTTTCGTTTTTGATAGGAAAGAGAATGATATGGTTTGAATTAAAAATGTTTTTGGTTATTTCCCTTGATTATGTTAATGCATTGTCATCATATTTCAAAAACTATGCAAATCTTATGTGCTCAATTTTTACTGGGATGCGACTTATAGTTTTTAACAAATGCCGCTGTCCTTTTAAGCACTCAATGTAATACTAATACTAATATTTTATCTTTACACTACAGCAACACGTAGGTCTACATATTAGGCCCTTATTGGGAATATTTACATTTGCAATGGACACCGGTTAATTTGGCGGTACTTAGATTGATATTTTTGTTGCGTCTGTATCCCATCTTATGATATTTCTACAACTTCAATCTTCATTGTTTTCACTTCTCTTACTTCAGCCTACGAACAAGCTTTTTTTTTCATCCGAGTCCGACTCATCCATTAGGGACCGCAAGATCATGCAAAGAGTTATGAATGCTGACAGGAGAAAGACATTGTGTATTTTCTTTGAATAACTCAGAAGGCTGCCTGAATCCATGTCTAGGCATTACAAAGCTGTTGGGATCTCTCCCCTTCACTCCTCGCCATAGGCCTACCTGTCACTCAACTATCAATCCATGTCAAAGTCCTAAAAAAACTTGTGAATGTGTTATTGCAAATGGGCACAATGTTTTAAAAAAAAGTTAAATTAATTGATGAGGTGGAAAAAAATCCAAGAAAGAGACAGATGTAGCACACAACTTTGGAAAATCAGTGAACACAGTTAAAAAGTTAAATTTCAAAGAAACTAACAAAACAAAGCATAAAAATTTCAAACTTGTTACAGAAACGTTGTACTTTTAGTGACATTGTAGTTTTTGTCAAGATTTCTTTTACAAGGGACACAACTTCGTCATTTACTTAACTCGATTTTTTTTACAGAGGTCAATCTTATTGGTCATCTTTCCTGAAGATCGAGTTCAGTGTTGTTGATTGCATTCTCGTACATGTATAAGCTACATCATACAAATGTTGTTGATTTTTTTCTTTAAAACTTTTGGTCTACTCCCAAGGAAAGACTTTTTTTATTAAGAAGATAGACTTTGAGTCAAATTAAATTCAGTGATAAATATTTACGGGGTGGGTCTAGATAAACTAGGTTTCAGACTCAAAGGGCCAAATTCTTTTAAAGCAGATGTAGAGTTAATATTTCTGCTTAAAAGATTATTTCAGGATTGACCTTGAGGATAAATATGATCCGGACTTGGACAACCATTTGCCTTTCAATTGTTTTAGTTTTATTTGTATTTTTTGGTTGACATTCCCCCCTCCCACAGTTTTGTATACGCCTATTGCTTTTATCGGGTATCATGCATGATAAATTCTCCAAATAAACATATTTAATTTGTTACTATGTGACTCTTTCTTGTGTGGTATTGCTGTTTTCAATTTTACCTTCGGGCAATTTTAATTGACAAAGTTCCATATTTTGTCTATGTCAGTACTAAGATGTAATGATGGCACGATTTATGGCATCAATATGTCTGAGAACAAAATTAAGAGTTTTTTTTGTGTATTTTGATGTTTCAAATAAGAATTTTCTGTGCGCTATCATATGAATAGATATTGATTATAAGTAACCAAAATGAGCATTTATTAATGAATTAATATTACTTGAAAAAAAAAAAAACTTCTATGGCAATGATTGACTAAGATGTAAGAGTCATGCAAAGTTTGCTTTCCCCACAAGTGTGTTTTGATTTTCAGTTCAATATTAAGTATAACTACATAGTTCTTAAATTCAGTTTATATTTTGAAAATCAAGGAGAAGCATAATTCATTGAACAAAGTTTTATGGCAAAATTTGTGTCATCATGACGTCTAAATATTTATGTCTTTATTTTTATTTTAATGAGATGCTCAACTATTTTTGGTATAATTTTATTTCATCCTTGGGATAGTGACATTATGAGAAACATACATACATTTTATGAGTAAATAAAAAAAATGAAAATAATCATCAAGTTCAAGAAATGATATAACCTTTTGATAATCTATATTATAAAAGACAACATCGATTTATTTCTCTGGTCTCTTTTCCAAAGCATTGAATGTACAGTGATGAAGTTTACTAAACTTTGATCTGCCAAGATCAGTGTCCCAGACGGTACTAAATATAACAATAAAGAAAAGTTTTAAAGTGTGGTTTAGGTTTAAATATGCTCTTAAAAGTTTATTGTATTTTTATTGTAATTCATCGAAATGTTTTGCCAAATTTGTTATGATGAAGCAAATAACATTTACAGTGCCCACCTGATAAATCGACATTAAAGGGACCAATAAAATTTCGTCGAATTAGAAGATAATATTCAAATCTATAAATTTTAAAAATTATGACTTTTTAGGCCCGCTTATAGCTTATAATAAAGGGACGTAAAGAGGTCTTGGTGTAGCCTCACTTTTAATACTAATAAAACCCATCCCATAACTAGATCTACAACCATTGCATACTCCTCCTCTCTCCTTCTAACAGGACAGGCCTGTCCACAAATTAAGGAAAAACGGACAGATACACAAACAGGCCCTTCGGGATGTCCTGGGTATTTTCTTAATTTTCCGGAGCTGCCATAACTGTTTTGGTCAATGAGGGTGGAAACATTGCTTATCCTGTGTTATAAACAATAGCGTTCTAGTGTAACATTGTGTTGAAAAGTGTTGTAAAATATTATTTTCAGCATAATTGTACATCTTTAAAAACTTAGCAAACATTTTTTTTTAAAGTATTACTCTTTGCAAGGTTAATCTACATTAGAAATACACTGTAGGATATAATCTAGAAGTATATATATACATACATATATGTATATATCATGGATGCACAATGTGGGGGGGGGGGGGGGGGTTCTTCTGTTCCGAAAATTGTTCGAGGTACTGAATTTCTTACAGTAAATGTATTAATTTTCTGCTTATTCTATAAAAGTTAGAAAAGGTTTGGAGTAAAAAAATAAATAAATATTATTATTATTATTAAGGCCTTCCGCTAGGAGTGTCGTCCGACCTCGCAGCTTCGGCAGCCTTCTTTATGTCTGCGGTGAAGGTAGTCCATTCTTGTCTTCTTTTTGCAATCTTTCTTATTGTTTCCAGGTCTTTTTGTGATGTGAGAGAGATGCTCCGATTTTGCAGTGTCTTGAGATCGTTATTGAGAGTCATTGGGAGTGTGGTGATCGGCCTACCCCTGGCTCGCTTGGCATTGTCATGGAAATAGAATGTCATAGCTTTGTTGGCAGGGATCGATGGTTCTCGCCTAAGTACATGACCGAGCAGCCTCCACCTTGCTTGCAACACTTCCAAAGAAATTGGGGTTTGTTCAAATTTTTTGTAGAGGGACTTATTTGAAATTTTTGTTGGGTATCGAATTCTCAGAACCCTGCGCAGCTGCTTTCGATGGAAAGAGTCCAACTTTTCTTCGTCTGTTTTGGTCAGTGCCCATGTGCCGCAATTGTATAACAGAACTGACCTCACTAAGGTGTTATATAGCTTAATTCTTGTGCGCTGCTTGGTTTTGTCCACTTTGTGCCATATCTGTTCCATCTTGTTCATATGTTTGATAGGTGTTTTCTGTGTTCTATGTCTTCTTTACTGCCAAGCAGTGAACCTACTTTCTTTGATGTTTTCCATTCCTCTGAATGTTTTCTTACTGAGGTGTGCTCCGATTTGTCTACATTGACTTTGAGTTTGTGAACTTTGAGTATTTCTTCTATTTTTTTCACATTCACTGGTTTGTTGCCAATAAAGTCTATGTCGTCAGCATATGCTATCTCATTAGGAAGATGTGCCTCTGTTGTGTTTGATGGGCTGTCGAGCGTTGATCTCACATTTTTCAGTGCTTGTTCAAGATAGATGATGAAAAGTACTGGACTTAGGCTGTCTCCTTGAGGGGTGCCTATGTTTGTGAGAAAGAGTTCTTCAGTGTTGGCGCCGGTGATTTTGACGTTGAGTGTTGTATTGCTCAGCAGGAATTGTATTATTCGCTTTTCGTCTTCCGTGACAAGATTTGTCAATAATTGCAGTAGCTGTTTTCTGTCAATTGTGTCAAATGCCGCAGACATATCTATCCCTGTGATGTCTATTTCGATGTCCGCATAATTGAGAACCTTGGCTGAGATCCATCTGTGGGCCCATACTACATCAGACGTACTACAGTTAGGCCTGAAGCCACTTTGACTGCAAGAGATATAGTTTTCCACAGCAGGCCTTATTCTAGTTAGAGCGATAGTTGAAAGCACTTTCCTTATAGAGTTCAACAACGTAACGTAAATAAATATGTATGTATATATATATATATATATATATATATATATATATATATATATATATATATATATATATATATACATACATACATACATAAACATGATTCAATTGGCAGAATATTTTGTACTTGAAAAAACGTGAGGGTTTGTCTTCCCTTTAGTTAATCATACTCTACTACCAATGGCTTTAAAATTTCAATGTATGGAGATCAATATAAAACATTATGTGATTGATCTGACAAAAGCTATATGTATATCTACGATATCGTGCCTCTAATGCATCGGATAGACTAGGCCTTGATTACACTGGCTTCGTTGAATAATAACATGTATTCACAGTATTGTATTAAGAAAATACTTTGTAAATCTCTTAATCTAAATCTAGCACTATTAGTCTTAAGTAAACGGCACAATAGTCAGTGCTTCGGGCGTTTTAATCAGACGTACTCGAACTTGGTCTAGATCCAGCTTGATCTAAGTCTAGATATGTATGGTGCACCTTTATATTTTGGAGTCATGTAATTAAATACATTTACAGAGTAAGTTTATTGATGTCTCATATTATTTTAGTGGGTTATTTTTAAATTATGATAATGAAAGATGGCAGTTTGAGTGATCTCTTACGGCCTCAGTCCATAGCCGGGAGGCGCCGATTTCAGGCCGGAATTTAGTTAAAACTGTCTTAGTTTCGCTATTTTTATGTATTGAGAAACTTGAAAAATTTGTTGGCTTAAATCTCAGTAGAAAATTAACCACGTAAGTTATAAATTTTTATACATATAACAGGAAAAATGCTGGTACGGTGCTCTTTTTTTAGGAAGTTTGTTGTGACCAAAACTAATATGTCGGACCACCCTAGCCACCACTGAAACGAAAGGACAAAAAAAGTTGAAGTTTTTGCTCAGTCTGGACATCTGCGTGTCCTCATTAACTTGTGGGCCAGTCAGTCCAGTACCCCGCCTCATGTCTTCTCCAATTCCAAATGCTGTGCAGTGCTATCATTAAGCTTGAGGCCCTAGGCTCCAGCCCCTCCCTCCTTCCTTTTCCCGACCCTCTCTCTCTCTCTTTTCCACGCACACACACACACACAGACCAGGGTGCTTGTCTCTTTACTGTCTACCCTGTGCATTCGACACCCCTCACTTTTCTCCACACACTACAAATATTTAAATCTAACTCATGAGGCTAGTGTAAAAAAAAAGAATGGCATTTTGGATGGTTTTGATATCGAAAAAAAGTGGAAATTCCGTCGAAATAGGAGACATTAGATGACTAAAACGTCGATTTGCGGAGAAAATGTACTTTTAGTAATGATTAAAGGTATTTATTTAGGACTTTTTTTTTTTAATTACGTTGAATTAAGGGAAATGTCGAATTAACAAGAGGGCGCTGTAAATGACTGTCCTCACTGGCATACAATTTTCAAACAAATTATTGTTATTTTGTTCATAAAATATTATATTACTTATATTATTTACTTAAATGGAGTGAAAAACTGAAAAAATTAAAACAAAAAAGCAAAAAAAAAACAAAAACAAAAAACCCCAATGAGATTTGACCTTCTCCAGCGTTAAGACAAAATCGTCATGGAAAACATGCAGTTCTATCTATAGATACGGAAAAGTAGCAGGGATTTGATTGGTTAGAACAGATTGAGAAGAGATAGAATAATAATTATACTATAAGCTGCATAAATCCAAGGTAACCCTATAAGTTTGTTTTTTTTTAAACCCTGGGCCTTAATTTTTTTTCTTGGTAATATTGAGCAGTTGGACGTTTTTACTTTGTATTGGAGAGCATTTTTTCATATCATTTCGATGATGTGAAAAAAAAAAAAAAAAGATAACAGGGAGACACCTGGGAGTCATGACCTGGGTGTGGCCCGGCCCCCTTAGAGTGTCAGAGGTTCAGGGCCGAAACTCTTGCTACAAGGGGGGTTTCTTCTCTGAAGACTCCCTGTTATCTAGCTCCCCAATGAGTTTCTACCTACTACACATGGCATGTCCATTGACTTCCGGGAATAGGTCGGAGGACGTTCGGGAGAGACCGGAGGACTCCTGGAAAGACAGGTGACACTAGGAAAGACTAGAATCGAGGCCTCGTGGGCTAGCAACCCCTTGGTCTCTAAAAAATAAAATCGCTACAAGACATAATAAAGAAAGATGCTCCCACGATCCACCGAAAGGGGGAGAGAATGATGGATCAATAGGTGACAAATCGATCACGACTGAAAACGCCCAAAGGACTACGAGATTAGAACAACGGAGCAATTTGGAAATGGACTACCAATGTGTATGTGGCAGAAGATTTACCACCGAAAGAGGGATGAAGATCCACAGGACTAAAATCGGCTGCTTGAATGCTTCGACGAATCAACAGCAGCGCACTGCTCAGGCAGGTAAGACGTCGGAAAACCAAAGCCAGGTTCAAAACCACAGTGCTGAGGAAATCCACGCTGAGGAGTCTGACGAAGAATTCTGACAGCTCATCAATGCTAAACGCCAGAAGATCAATTTCCCACCAGCAAGCGCAAAAGAACAATGGGAAGCTCTGGATAGCAAAATAGTCCTACAATTGGACAAGCTCATCGGGAAGAGCACTTTGGGGCACAAACTTACCACTTTCGGTGACATTATCTACCAGACATGTATTAACACCTTCGGGGCTAAACAACATCAAGCCAAAAGAGAACCTAAGAAAAGTAGAAGGCAACGTGAGATGGAAACCCTGCGAAAGCAGAAGAAAAATTTAAGGAAACAAATGAAATCAGCGACTGAAGAAGAGAAAAATGGGCTGCAGGAACTTTGGCGAGGTTTGAAGACGAGACACTCAGCACTGAGCAGAGCAGAATCCGCAAGGAAGAGACGAAGTCAAAAGAAAAAGAACCAGGAACGCTTCTACAAAGACCCATTTCAGTTTGCAAGACAACTCTTCCAGCAACCAAGATCAGGTTCTCTTTCAGTAGAGAAAGAACAGCTGGAGGCCCACCTGAGGAAAACATATTCCGACCCAAATAGAGAAAAACCTCTAAGTGAACCTGCTGGTCTGAAGTGGACAGCTGCTTCCGGAGAAGAATTCAATAGCAAACCACCAAGCTTGAAAGAAATCATTGCAGTAGTGCAAAAAGCAAGAGCCAAGTCAGCTCCAGGCCCCAATGGCGTGCCTTATCTTCTGTACAAAAGATGTCCAAACGTTCTAAAGCGGTTACACAAAATTCTCCGAGGAGCATGGAGCAACCTCAAGATCAGTGAGCAGTGGATGTCTGCTGATGGAGTTTATATACCCAAGGAGCAAAACTCGACTGAAATAAATCAGTTTCGACCAATCTCGCTGTTGAATGTAGAAAGAAAGATATTCTTCTCAGTCATGGCATCCCGCTTAACAAAATATCTCACTGAAAATGGGTACATAAATACCTCGGTCCAGAAAGGAGGCATCCCCGGAGTTTCTGGATGCCTGGAGCATGCAACAATGATTTGGGAAGCTATTCAAAGGGCAAAATCGGAGAAACTTAACCTCGACGTCATTTGGTTGGACCTGGCAAATGCTTACGGATCGGTACCACACCAAATGATTCAGCTGGCGCTGAGGATGTACCATGTTCCGGAGGATATACAAGTCATGCTAGATGACTATTTCAGCGGTTTCCGGATGAGATTCTCCACTAATAGCTACACCACAGACTGGATCAACTTGGAAATTGGAATCGCCATGGGCTGTACCATATCACCAATCCTGTTCGTCATGGCTATGGAAGTCATCTTGAAAGCAGCAGAAGATAGCGCAGGCCCGGCTAATCTAGGTGGTGGTTGCTACATGCCTCCTTTGAAAGCATTCATGGATGATACCACCAGAATCTGCTCAAAGGAAGACGAAACACGCCGAATGCTAGAGCGCCTTGACGTCTTAATGGCATGGTGCAGGATGAAATTCAAACCAAAGAAGTCTCGCAGTCTTTCAGTCAGGAAAGGTAAGATAGATGCGACTACGATATTCACAGTGGCCAGTCAGCAGATACCAACGGTCAGTCAAGAACCAGTTAAGAGCCTTGGGAGATGGTACGATTCATCCATGAAAGATACCAAAAGAGGACTAGAAACAGTAGAACTTGCTACGGAAGGCCTGCTAGCCATCAACATATGTGGCCTTCAGGGTAAGCTAAAAGTGTGGTGCCTACAGTTTATGCTAATTCCGAAGCTCCTCTGGCCACTCCTGGTCTATGAAATCTGCTCAACTACAGTTGAGACAATAGAAGCTAAGATCAATAAGTTCACCAGGAGGTGGTTAGGGGTACCTCCGGGTCTCACAGATGTGGCAATGTACTGCCGTAAAGCAAAGTTGAGACTCCCACTAAAATCCATCTTGGAAGAGTATAAATGTGGCAAAGCCAGGCTACTGTCGATGTTAGAAGACTCCGAGGACCCAATTGTGAAGACAGTTCAACCTACCATAAAGACGGGTAGGAAATGGAAAGTTGTCGAAGCCGTAGACAAAGCTAAGGAGTGCCTTAAGATTAAAGAAGTGATTGGGCAAACTCAAACTGACCGCAAAGGGCTAGGATCATCTACAGCAAAGTGGTGGTCAAAAGCAGAAGGGAAAGAGAAAAGAGACATGGTCATTAATGAGATACGGCTCAATGAAGATTCCAGAAGGGTTCAGAAAGCAGTCCAGCAACCTCAACAGGGACAATGGACTAATTGGGATAATGCCCTGCAGAAATCCCTCACATGGAATGAGATCTGGCACATGGCACCACTTCGGATCAGCTTTCTCATCAGATCAGTGTACGATCTCCTGCCCTCAAACGCAAATCTTGTACGGTGGGGAAAGAAAGAGGACCCCACTTGTCCGCTATGCCAAGGCAGGCAGACCACAGAGCATGTCTTGAGCTCTTGCAAAATCGCCCTCTCACAGGGGCGATACACATGGAGGCATAACAGAGTCCTTCAGGAACTTGCCGCAATCATAAGCACGGCTAAAGGAGAGACTACCCTCCCTAATACCAACGCGTTGATATTCACAACAGAGGGAGGCGCTAAGTCATGGCACGGAAGGCCGGTGAGGACAACAAACCAGATAAAATGCCTTCTAGACGGCTGCGATGACTGGGATGTTTCAGCAGATCTTCCAGAATGGGACAGTCACCCCAGTATAATCAAAGAAACGAGGTTAAGGCCTGATATCGTGATCCATTCAGCTTCCACACAACAATTGATCATGGTGGAGCTAACAGTACCATACGAAAACAGAATGGAAGAGGCCCACATCTACAAAAGAGAGAAATACATGAACCTGACCAAAGAGCTAGAAAATGCCGGATACAAAGCTGTGGTGATGCCCGTTGAGGTTGGTGCCAGAGGATTCGTCGGGTCATCAGTCTACGACCTTCTAACTAAACTTTCAATATGTGGCAACAAAAGAACAAAAGCTCTAAAGTTACTGGCGGAAATAGCCGAAAACAGTTCCCGGTGGATCTGGAGCAGGAGAAATGAGAGGTTCCTTCATAAGGATTAAAGATGCTCTAACCATCGCAGGACCAGTTGGCGAAGTGGTATAGCGCCGGGATCAGCAATCCATCAAGAGATGAGGGTATGGGTTCGAATCCTGGCGCTGTGCAAAAAAAAAAAATAAATAAATAAAAAGATAACAGGGAGACACCTGGGAGTCATGACCTGGGTGTGGCCCGGCCCCCTTAGAGTGTCAGAGGTTCAGGGCCGAAACACTTGCTACAAGGGAAGTTTCTTCTCTGAAGACTCCCTGTTATCTAGCTCCCCAATGAGTTTCTACCTACGAGCATTGCATTGTATCACTCAGTAATGGGTCATCAACACCACATTATGAGTGATCCTCGTAGAGAGATAAACTGGAAAGAGGACTGCTTAAAAAAAAAAAAGCTGACAAGTAAGATCTCTTTATTGACGGTTAGGACACCAGATAGCTCAAAAGGTAGAATATTTGACTGATATAGTGATAATACAATGTAGCGACCTTTGGGTTCAAAGCTTTGTCGGGTCCACTGGTGGGGTTAGGGCTAGCTCTGCCTTGACAGACAGCCCTTGTCTGGGTTAAAGATTATTCAGGAACAAGTATTTGAACGTCGACTTTAGACTGAACGTACGCCTAGCTCGAAAGAAATTTGTAATCGAGATTTTATTATAGACCTAGAGTCTAGATCTAGCATCAAGAGTTTGGCATCCGATAAGCGCTAGGGTTTGGAGACAAGTTGTTACATAAAACGAGTTAGGAATGACAGATTGGGTTGTTTGGAGGTATCTGTCTCCCGTCCTCTACTTGAAGTACTGTACTAAAAGTAGTGAAAATACGGCAAATCGGATATCTCTGTAATGCTCGGAATTGTGCGGAAGTAGCCAAGAAAATACGAAGCCTCTATACGTTGTTATTTGTTAACCTACTTCAAAATATTCCCAAAAATGCAAATCCAGGGCCCGAATGCTAAAAATAGATTTGTTCAAACACGGCTTCTTCGAACATATAAAAAATTACCCAATGAATTCGAGGAATCCATGCTCCACTGTATACTATATACACGCACACATATATATCTGTGATTGTTGTAAAGTTTGGTTTTCTTTAAAATTAAATGTAGTTCTATGGGTCTGGGTGAGATATCAGGCTTTGTAGAATTTGCTTTTCTTTCATTGTAGTCAGCTTCTCCACCGTTCATTTTGAGAAATTGGCATTTGTTTCACAGTAGTTCTCTTCCCCACCTGTTTATTTAACAGGCAACCATGCTTGTGAGTCACTCATATAATATTAGCAGTTGTGTTCTCCGATTCACAAAAAACTTTTAAAGTCAGTAAGATAAGAGGTCAATTTTTTCACATTACATGTATTTTGCAGATGTCTCTTCAACGTCTCTCTATCAAATTATGTTCTTTATGCCACGGTAGTCTTTGGTTAAACGCCCACTCTTCAGGAGGCTTCCATAGCATGCTTTTAGATTGGTGTCTTTACAAAAGGTAAAAAAAAATCCATTCCCTCACTTTATTACAAAAATTGATTGCCCAGACCTTGTGCATGCGCATTAGATACCTACATGAACATAGTAATTAGTATGTAAGTTTTGAATACCTTTTGTGTTTTTGTTTTTTTTTTAATTTATAATTTCTTTCATTCTTTAATTATTTTTACTTTTATCAACAACGTAGTGATCAATAAAATTTGAGTCACATCTGCACAGCGAAATATATGGCCTTTTCTTTCAAAAAAGGGGCATCAATTTGTGCATCTTTTACATAGATCTAAACTCAGGTGTATTCTGGCTAAAAAAAGATTAAAGAGACTTGATTTAGATTTGAGAATACTGATCGAAGAACTTCAATATTATCGATGAAATCACAATGTACAGGCAGGACCAGGTCTGCAGTTCTACACAGATGTCTGACACACAAGGCGCAGCGGGGGGATTACAGTGGATCCCATATTTAGCAACACCTGATCGCATTGATCAGAACATGACAAGCAGTTTTTTTTTTAATGGAGTATCTCTATGGGAATAAATTTACATCATCTTGTCCCATGGATATAGTGTGATTCAGCCCTTCCTCCTTCTCTTGCTTCCTACACAAAGTGTGGCAATATCTTCCTTAAAACCATTAATCATTACTGATTTCAAAACGTGCGTTTAGGCGGTGCAGTGTGTGTTTAGAGTATAAGGATTACATAAAGTTCACTAGACCGCTACAGCGTGTGTTTTTAGCTGAAGCGATCGTTGTTTTTGTCTGGAGACTAATGTTTAAGAGTATTTACAACAACACAAAAAACCAAAACAGAACAAGTGTTATAAAGTCTATTCAAACAAAGCAATAAAATGAGAAAATAATACCAATGAACAGATAAAATAAGATTTAATTACCACATTGTGTATATTTTAAGTAACATGAGAATCAGTTTTAATATACAAATAGGACACTGCCTGAGATAGCAGAACTCTACAGCACTCAATCCTTGTCACAGGATGTTTTAAAATAGATCTTGCAGGAGGATTTTAATTTTGCTATGTAGGGACTGCAATTGTCTTTTTTTTTCCAATTTTGTCAGAAAAATATCTATAAATTCAACAAACATAATATGATGACATAGCCACAAACCATTCACCGAAAATACTGCACAACTGACAAAATTTATATGAAAAAAAAATTGTTGAACTTAATAATGTTAAAACAAAATGATAAAACATTTTGAAATGATATATGCACAAGTCTGACAAGAAAAAAAAACAATGTGGCAACATACTGTATAGTGCCCTCAAAAAAGATCAGAATAATTTGTCCCAGCATAAAAAGTCGAATCAAAATACCAGTAATTGATGTAGCCCCACACAATAAAAAAGCGTATGCTAGGTCTACGTACATTCAGTAATCTTTCTAAAAGCCTGAACAACACTTACCTTTAATCTGAGTTTGATTGTAATCAAAGAAATTTCCACCCACGTTTTAGAGTAAAGAAATATACACAATGATGAGAATATTTTTAATGAATATATTTTATACTTAAAGCTCTGAATTAAGAAGACTCAAACGTGTAACGATTTTATCCTAAATCCAGAAGAAGGGTTCATTTAATTATGCATATTTGGGACTATACAAGCTAATTAAGCTGGAGATGTTTCTGGAACTTATCTGTTGTCAATTTTAAAAATTGACCTCTAAAAGACAAAAGTTAAGATTGTTCCATATTAAAAAAAAAAAAATAAATAATACATGCAAATGAGCAGGAAATTTTAGAATAATATTGAGAAAAATATTGGCTAGAGGAAAAAAAAAGAGCAATTGCACATGCATGATCAGACATTCATGAAATTTATATTGATGGATAAATTTAACTTTAAACCCTGCAAAAGATGAAACAAAGATAAAAGATAACTGATGAGAGTATCTCCATTGTGTGAAATGAAAAATGTTAATCAAACAAGAAATATTTGTGCAATCATATTGTCTCATGCGACGTGAAAAACAAAACCCTCATATTAGTCATAAGGGCAAAAAATGTGTTTTGTAAGCTGCTGAATTCCAATGTTTGGAAAAGTTGAAAATTCAAATTCAAATTTCAATTGACAAACGTTGAAGCAACATGAATATGAGTGAAGTTTCTAAACATGAGAATTTTGTACATTATATACACTATGATAAAACTCAAATGTACAGTATACACGAAGTCAATTAAACATATAGCTTTTAATTTAAAGCAAGTTGCAGCTATAAAAATTTCTTGGACTACTTCAAGCATTTAAAGATATCAACATTTGCACAAATTTTATGGTGGAGCATTTGATGTACTTCCAATTAAGATTTAGATTCAAAATCTCACAACTCTCATGACTCAAAAAAAAATTGAAAGATGACATTGTAAAAATAAAGGCAGATAATATTTCTCACTGTCATAATCTCCTAACATTTAATTTGATTGAAATAAAAAAAAAAACCAAACCTTTAAGAAAGAATAAAGTGCGAATCTACTAGTCAGTTGAACTAAATTAAAAAAAAAAAGTTATTTCCTTGAAGAATTCTGATAATTCCATGTCTTTTTCACCATCTGGAAGCTCAGAAAAATGAATAGTTTATTCCTAACAAACTTTAAGTGACCTGAGCAGAAAAAAAAAATCATTTGAAGCAGATAAGACATGTACTAGAAGAGTAAAAATGGCATTTGAGAGCTCAGTAAAAAGGCTTATGAGAGGTCGGTCCATAAAAACAAAATAAAACCTAATGTGGAATACAGTGCAAAAATATTTTTGTTTTTCATTTCAAATGTACATTGCTAAACTTTTCGTAAATTGAGTAAAGGGCAATCAACTCATACATGTGTATTATAGTTCAAATAAAACAAAAATGGTGATTAAGTTCACATCATAAAAATTTATGTACAAGCAATTAAAGAGGAATAATAAAAAAAAAAAGAAGAAAAAAAAATAAAGGACAAGAATGAAAATTGGCATAGAACTTTGCAAAAACAACCAAAACATGAGTCAAGATTTTCTTTTACATGTGGTAGACCAAGTAATTTTTAACTATAGAAGATCAAATTAGGAATCAAATTCAGAAAGATAAAGTGTTTGCTGCACACTCAAATGCAACATTGGGGACAAAAAAAAGCCAAGAATTTCAAATATATTCAATATCTTAGCTACTTGGAGCTTCCAAACAATAGATTTTGTATAATTTTAGTGAAGCTCATATATACTGATGTATTTGAAATGAATACTCCTGCATTTGAGCGGTTTATTCTCTGTCTACCAACAACACAGATCAAAATTACATTTGAAATAAACATCCTTCATTCACAAAGATAACAATTATTAGTCAAGATGAAAACATGCCGACTGCTGGAAACATGGATTTAAAAATCAAAATTCTTATGACAAGTTTTGAATTATGGAAATTATTTCACAAAAATGAAATTTGAGATATCGCAAATCAATAGGGTAAAAAAAATTCTCACTAAGAACTTTTGTGAAAGAATGCTCATCTTATTTAGTTGCAAAGACTTTATTGGTTCCCTTCTTTTCTTAAAAACAAAAATTTAACATGGCAACTATCCCATCATTAAGTGTTTATTTGGTGGTAACATTAAGCAAATCAAGTCATTTTGTTTAGGTAACACAATTAGTTCAGAGTTAAGTTAAAGTCTCTTTACCTCAGTAACTGCCTCCCACAAATGTTCGGAGGGAAGAGTCTTTTTTTCCCCCTGACTTACCATAATAAAAATCACCATCATACACAATATATATATATATATATATATATATATATATATATATATATATATATATATTTTTTTTTTTTTTTTTTTTTAAGAAATAGAAGGGAACAGCAGCAAATAGCACATCATAGATTCCTTGAAATCTACTGGCTGGAAAAAGAGAGCATCTCAAGGAGACAAATATTTTGAAGGATAACTTAAACACTCTTATAAAAACACTTTATAGATCAAATGTTAATTGATAAAGAATTTCAAGAGAGGTACTAAACTGAAATCTTTTGTCTCAGGAGCGAAATGTATTCAATGAACACACAGAAGTGTATCTTGGTCATTCTAAACTAAACTTTGAAAATTTCCCTTTCCAACCATGTCAACCAGAGTCATCCACTTTGATCTTTTTGACGACAGTCCCAGGTTTTCTGGCAAAAAAGAAAAAGATTTATAGGCTGAAGTGAGAGTTCATACAGATCATTGCATATGATCACATCAAATGATTTGTTGATCATTGCTTTACAAATAACCTATTTAATGCAGTTCATATTAATTCACAAACGGGTGACATATTTCAATCAAAGCTCAAAGAAAATGAAACAAAAGCCTACAAAGAAAAATGCCATACATACCATCCCTTAACAGCAAGAATGTCTCAAGAGTGTTAACAGATTTAATAATTTTAGAGCCATTTTGCTCCAAATGGACGTTATTTACTTGTATAAAATTTATCTGTTTATTTAGATGTTGAAAAACAAGAAGCAATTATAAATCACACAATACAGATCTATACCAACAGATAATTTCAGAACCTATAAAAAAGCTGATACTTACACATTTTCCGCACCATGTCTTTTGGTTCCTTTGGCACCAGTTGCTGGACTTTGGGAAGCATCTAATATACAGAAAAGAAGATTTGAAAAAAAAAAATTATGAATTTATATTCCAAGTAGTGATAGAAATTAGACAGCGCTTTTAGTTTGTGAAATAAATTTGGATTGAGGACTATTAAAGTTTAAAAAATATGCACAACCATTATGGACGCATATATTTTCAAAAACAATAATTTGCACCTGAAGTAAATATCTAAAAGTATGCTGAGAAATAAAATCATGGGTTGTAAAGTAAAATGAACTGAGTGTTAGCAAAAGGTTACAGGAGCTTTGTAACCAAATTAAAAATAATTTCTATGAATTTTTACACAGTTTTGAGCCTCACCTTGAAGCCATCTGACTTGTGTGGCAGGACCATATCCTTTTTCATTACGGGCAGCTATTCTGAATATGATAGCAGGTTTTGTGGTGCAGTCAATGTGAGCTGAAGTAAGGGAAGCATTGGTGACAACACATGATGGCAGGGGCCCACAAAACACCCGCACAAATGCAAGCTGGGCTGGTGCATTTGGCTTGGTCTCTTGATTCTGGTTGCGCACAGCCAGGTACACACTATACTCAATGATTTTCCCTGCTGTGTTCTGTGGAGGCTCCCAAGAAAGATGTGCTCCGTCTCCACTCTGCAAGAGTATAGTTAAAATGATTTTTTTATAAAAAAAATGTAAAGTTCATAGGTGAACAGCTGTAGGAAACTACCACAAATCTGAAGTGAATCAGATGTAATACTTTTCATGGCTATATCCATTGCTGGATCTCAATTTAGATATCAGATATCTTCATGTTAAAAGGAATAAAAAAAAAATGAAATGGATGCGTTTCTATACCGCCATTCCAAGCTGCATGAGACAAATACCTTGCTGATCTTGATGGCTGAGGGAGCTCCAGGGAAGCCTGGCAAACAGGTCTTAAAGGCTGATACCTCGCTGAAGGGACCGCGACCACAAGCATTGATCCCTGCCACTCGAAATTTGTAAGCAGTGCCTGGCTGCAACTCCTGCCTCTTGAGGACACTGTGGTCTGGGACATTCACCACATCTATATCCTGTGAAAAAAAAAATTAAAACCAAACTGTCGAATCTGATCCTTGAAACAGATTTTGGCCACACAGTACAGGAACAGTGAAAATAAAATAAGATTAAACAGTTTGCAGGTTATGTACATGAATGTGTACAATCTCTTTCTATTTATTAACAGAGAATGATTTGTAAATAAAGTTTTGAAATTAGTATATATTTGTCCAAGTAAAATACCACTTGATTTTGACGTGTCAAATACAGTTCATATTATTTGCCTTTTGAATAATAATAAAAAAAAATAACACGGAATTGTCTCAACATACAATAAGTGTCACAACCATCAAGATTAACTTACATCGGTGCCACCTTGGCTGTTCTCAGCAGGTAAGTGATAGTGTGACACAGAACAAGATGTCGATTTGATAAATCCGACATCAAACCACTGCTGCTGGTCCCGCTTGAGCACAATTTTCTCCTGCTGTGGTTGAAGCAGTGCCCTCACCTCAGGTTTTGCCTCCTGCCTGGGCTGTGTTTCACCTACACCAGCCTCAGTTGATGTTGGAGTGACCACAGGGGCAGACGAGATGGCAGCAGATGCGAGAGTAGCCAAAGGATCTAAACAAATAAAAAGAGAAAAAGGAAGAAAAGAACAATATGTGGAAGGCCTCGATTAGTTTTATAATAAAATAAGATTATCATTGATTCAAAAGTATTTGATGTCATTGTATTATTGATTCAATGAAAAGAAATGTTTTTAAATGTCTGCAAATGAGAGAAGCTATGTTAGTTAAATCCAGCCTAAACAATCAACATTGAATACAGCATTTTACAAGCAAAAGGATCTATAATTTTTCTTTCTCTTTTCAAAAAAATGAAAGGCACTTATATTAAGTAAAAAAAACAACAACTAAATATATTATCACAAATGGAAATATTACCTGTAGAGTCAGCAGCTCCCCCTGCAGCAGCTGCATCAACCAGGGATTGTGCCAGGGAGGCTAGAGCTTCATCAACAGGCTCATCTTTAGGTTCTAGGTGGCCTTGATCTTCTGACATGTCCATTCCAGTCTCTCCTTCAGCTTCCTCATGACCATCCTCAGCCTGGAGAGCTGCTAAGTCAGGTTTACCATCCCCTCCCTCCCCTGTATCTTGGGGCTCCTCTTCTTGATTGCCTGTCTCTTCAGCATCTGCAGCAGCTGCCTGGTTGGCTGCTTCCAGCACAGCTTGCTGAGCCAGAACATTCTCAAGTGTGGCTGCATCCACTTCGGCTTGGCCCTCTTCGCCAGCGACTCCTTCACCTAGCATACTCGCATGCTTGGCCAGGGCTTCCAGGGCACTCTCTGCCTGCTGCTCCAGCTCAGCCTCAGTAAGTTGCTGTCCCACACTTTCCCCTTCAGCCTGAACACACAGAGAGAAAGAGATTGCTGAACATGAAAATATCTTAACCATGGAAAAGTTCAGAAAACACTATAAACAATAACTCTGGATCCCCACCTATTTTTTGCTACTTTCTGGATAGCTAAGAAGTGACTGCAACCAGTCCTTTCATTGCATAATTTTGATTTTGAATTACAAACTGAGAATTCTGCTAATTTGACTTCCATTATTATGAAGCTCATAAAATGAACTGATCTAAATACCATCAACACCTTTAAGTGTGATAATATTAACATGCAACTTGTACAAGCTGAATGGAATTCCATGACAGTTTCATATACTTTAGAAACCCATTGGACTTTTCAAAAATGCTAGTTTAAAATAATCATATGTGACAAAAAAAAAAGCTTATAAGTAATGTTGAAAGGGCTTACCTGGTCTATCAAAGAGGGATCCACAGTTCCCTCATCAGTCTGCATTGCCTCTTCTTTAATACCTTCCTCTGGATTTTCCTGTGTCTCAGACTCAAGAGCCACACCTTCTGTACCTTCCGTCACCATCGGCTGTGCAGCCTCCTCCGGCTGTTCTTGTTGGTCAACTAGACCTCCTTGCTCTTCATTCTCAGCAGGTTTCTCCTCTTCTCCACCACCATCCTCATCGCCTGCACCATCTAACTGAGGCATTTCAAAGTTCAGATCACTGTCACATTCTTCGCCCACAGCGTACTCATGATCCGATGAATGGAGGAAATAACAATCTTTATCATCATAAAGGGTATCACTTTCAGCACAAACTCCAGTGAGACCTTCCAAGAACATCTGGCCATCAGATTCAATCTTTTCATCGCTGGAAAGGGTCTGATCCTCAGAGCAATCAGCAGCTCCATCAAACTGCTGAATGGTGGTAGTGCTGTCCCCTGCTGCACTATTCTGCTCTATCACGGCTGCTGCTTCTGTTAGAGAATCCGCTTCAGACCTGAGGATCGTTACCTGGGCAGGCTGGTCTCCTGATCCAGCAGCAGTAGAGGCCACACCTGGGTTCACAGCCACTACCTGAGCCGGGCTGGCTCCTCTAATGTTAAAAACTTGAGCACCATTACTGGCTGACGCAGTCCCTCCAACTACAAGAGGTTTAGTGACCTGCCTCAAACCAGTCGGCAAAGTGATGGGAATAATGCTGCCACCTGTACCACTCCGACTGGCTGGAGTGATGGTGATCTGCACTGGGCCTTTAGCCCCTGTGAGCCCTGCCTGGCCGGCAGGTACTGTGACAATTTGTCTGCCTCCAAGAGCAGAAGCATTAGTGACAGTACCTACACCAGCCTCCCCGCTGGCCTGGGTAATGAGGGAGATAGACGGGGAGTTATTGCTGACCACCCGCATAGCCGGCGAGGTTACCATAGTTCCACCCAAAGTCTGGGAGCTCGCCGTTGAAGCTGCAGAAGGAAAAGTGGCAACTTTTCTACCTTTGAGAAGAAAAAATGTGTTTAGTTTGTGTCATTTGTCAGAAAACTTTTGCAATGACTGCTGTAGAGTCTGCACAAGATACACATTATACATTTTTCATACTACTCTGATAATTCACATGTCTTTTAATGTATATCACTTACCACAACAAAACACTGTCAACAATCCACATAAAAGAACTAGAGAATCATTCAGGAATGTTTAATCTTTTCATCAACAATCAAATCTCTTCATGTCTCAATAAAGGTATTTTAACATTCATACTGTAGCTTTGCAGCCTAATAAATAGTGTAAGAATGCTAAAATAGTAAAAAAAAAAAAAATTTCAACTTTTGAGATCACGCCGAACAATCCTGTAAACCAGTATATATATCTAAATAGTAATAATATAGGTGATGAAAACATTTAAAGGCATAATAATATGAATTACAATCACATTGATAAACAATTGCTTAATGTTTTTCAAAATAACGCTGACTAGAGCTACTTATAAGACAAGAAGTAATGCACCAAAAATGTTTTAAAAAAAACTATGACATATCTTTAGCAAGGCCCAGAGAGCAAGAAACATTCCTATGCTTACCTCCAGAAAGGACAGTGATCACAGGTTTGCCTGCCTGGGAAATTATGTTACCACCTGAAGCCAGGGATGAGACTACAGACACTGGTTTATTTCCTGAAGAAAAAAATCAAGGAAAAAATACAATAAACCTGAATGAGAAGAATCACATCATCAAATTCATTATAATAGGTATAAGATCTATAGATCTTGCTTACCTTATTGCTTAAGCTGATAGGGACTGATTGATATAACAAATTGATCATGCCAAGCGAGGTTAAATAATTTAGAGGATTGCTGTAATAAACCTGATGGTATTAAGTCTTTTAACTACCTACCCCTTCCCCCTACAAAGTCTTAAAGAAAATAAGATACCAACCACCATAATATTTCCTTTCCTTTAACCATTATGAATTTTGATTATATTCAAGATGTTTATACCCTGGAATTTCACCTGAGAATCTAAAAGGAAGAGCATTGATATCCCCATTCAGTCACAGAGGACTAAGTTTACAAACTATATCGCAAAAGAAACAATCATATTTGCATTGACCATATGATTTCTTTTAATCAAAATGAGTAAAGACGCACAGCCCTTTAATTTCTTAAAATCTTGAGACCGCATTTGTTGAGGCAGATGAATATAAATTTTGAAAGTAAGCATTTATAGAAGGGCATTCTTGCTTCTTCACTTTAAAATAGGAGAAGATAATTTCACACCTTTCAATCAAAATATGAACTTGAAAAGTGCACTAGCCTTCATAACAATTTGGAAGTAGCTGGCAACCAATGTGTCTCTTGAGGAATTAGCATAAGACATGTAAAGATCTCTTCATTTCTATCAATTTATTGGGTATATATGCTTTGTTCTTAGATTAAAACTAGCCAGAACATAAAAATAATAAAAAAAAAAAATGAACACATTTCTACTGACCTCCCCCAGCAGCACCAGCCACACTCTGAGGACTGACAACAATAAACTGAGTGTTGCCTGCCTGTCCTGCCAGCTTGGGTACACTAGTAATTATCTTTGTGGGCTGACCACTGCCTAGGTTGCCTGCTGTGGAACCCTTAGGAGCTGCTATCACGATCGTCTTGGTGCCCACCTGTGTTGTGGTCACACCTGCCGGGCTGGCTCCTCCTTGTATCTGGACAGAACCGAAATTTGTTTCCCCTCTAGATCAAATTTTAGTTTGTTTCAGACACTTCCAAGCTTTTTTTACATTGTATAAATTTTTCTTTCCTTAATTTCCATAGCAAAATATTTACCACTGGCTTACAACCAACTTATATGACTCTTACCACTAAATGAAAAGAAACTCAAAGAATATTATTTCTTACATTGGTACTGGTAAGCACTATCCTTTCCAAAGAGCAAAAAAAAAAAAAAATGTTAAAAAATCAGCATTCAAAGCACTTAGGGAGGAAATTGATAAAATTTACAAGTAAAGAGTTGATACAAGACAAGCTGTGTAATTTACAAGACAGAGTCCTTTAGCATCAAGCGAAATAATCTTGGTTTTCAGGCAATTACTTAACTTATCTACATAGAATTAGGAAGACAGATAAATCAACCCTAAAGCTTTACCTGTCCTCCTTTGGCCATAGAGAGCATAGAAGTTGGTATGGTGCGGATCATGGTAGTCAATGTCTTCTGCTGGCCACCGACAACTGTGGTGGCTGCCTGCTGTTGCTGTTATTCACAAATGACATATAAATATTTCCATGAGGAAAATTTAATGTTAAGTCAGTTAATTCAGAGATATTTTTAAATTTCAGACAGATTTCACATTATTGAAATTAAATTGCTAAAAAAATAAATCATAAAGCTATATCCCATATGAACATTTTACTAGTACTAAAAACAGTTCTTTTAAAAACAGACAAAAAAGAAAGGATTTCTGAAAATTGCCTGCATTTTTTTCCACCACCTCATCGGATGCAACAGACAGGTGCAGAATACAGATTATGCTTTTCTAGGGAAGTATGGGAGTGTGCTCACCCTGGAAATTTTTTAAAACCAGGGTCCCAAATATACCTTTTGGTGTCTATTTTGAACCACCATTGGTCTTACAGTGTCATACTTCCATAGGTTTAAATATAAAGAAAGAACTCGCGAAATTTCTAAAACACATTTTTAGTTTTAACGCTGAATATCCCTGTAGGTGCACAAACATTATCAGATATCAGATTTCTGTAAAACTTTTGATGAGTACTGTACTTTTTTGCACTAAGAGTATACCAACCCACATTTAGAATTTATAAATTTTATAACCTCTGTGGAAATGGAGTGATAGTGCTAATCTAGATGTGACTAGTCCTTGCATTTTGCTATTTCTAACATAAAATGTATGTGTGTGTATCTGGGACTCCTGGAAATGTGTAAGTGTCCATGGTGGTCTTTGATGGGCCCACAAGCTAGCTCTGTCCTCCAAATGTTTTCTTTTTTATGTATAAGACATGGATGGGGGATTTTCTTTTCAATCAGATGCAACTTTTTTATGGTCAGGAAATGTGTTGGAAAATTTCTCGCAACAAGATTGTTGGAAATTTTACATATCTGCTTTAACTCTTTTATAGCATTATTCTCAGGTACCATCTCATGGCAGACGACGTTCTTTCTTCTTTTTTAAATTCACTTCTCTTGCCCCCAGTTCCGAAACAATTTTAAACCAATACACTTAAATGACTGATTCTTTAACGGCTGTGAAAAACAGGCAAGGCCAAGTTGCAAAAAGAAGACAAAAATTATTTCTTTAAAATGATGATAAAAAACATACTCATTAAAATAATTATAAACCAAGACCCCTTATACTTGAACATAAAAATAAGAAAACAGTATCCCTGTGAGTACATAAGTGGATTGCCTGAATTAAATTAAAAGACAAAATTTCAAGGCATTAAAATATACCTCAGACTCAGTCACACCCACATTTTTTAGTAGTATATAAAGCTTTTATCAGTGCCACACATATCAAAGTTAAATTACAACGGTACTCACAGTTGGTTGCACACTGCTAATACCCAAAATGGTCGGGGTTTGTCCGGTAGAAGATGGAGTGCTCAACACAGTGGCAGGTTTAGCCACACCTCCAGCCTGAGTGGTCACCAGCTTTACAATAGTTGCTCCTTGTGGAAGCGGATTCTTTGGCTGATGCACAAAAAAAAAATCTCATATGAAATGAAACATTACTATTAGAACTAGAACAAAAACCCAAGTTATAAAATAAAGAGAATCTATATTAGAAATTTATTTCAGCGAATAAGAAATATATAGTCACCGAAAGTTTATGTGACAGTACATGATATGATTACCACCGTAACAAAAAATCTTCATTAGAAAGCAATTTTTTTTTTAATTTCACCTCACCAGTGGCTGATCAAACCAGTTTATGAATATTATAACTGCACCAAACCAACTGAAATTTTTAAGACTTGCTTAAATTATTTTACATCTATTAGACATTAGCACCTTCTTGTCATGACCTTTTGATGGGTACTGTTTAAATAAAGCTGATGAACATGGCCATTGAAAATTAAGTCCCTTGCAACCTGATTGTAACAATTTTAAATGAGTAAAATACTCCATAAAAAAAAAATTAAATGAATAAATGAACAAATCAAAAATAAAAACAGGCCTTACACTGGCCATGGCCATTCCCTGTGTAGTCTTTACAAGTGTGACAATTTGAGACTGATTGGCTCCTGTGGCTCCTGCTTTGTGAACTGTGATGATCTGTTTACCTCCTACGTTCGCACCAGACCCGGATGCCTTGAGAATAGTGGCACCTGAGGGTGCAACTCGCACTGTCTGGGTACCTGGGGCAACCGTGCCTAAGAGGAAAATGTTCCCCAAAATTGAGACGAGTTTTTGTCGAGGGCCAAAAAAATAAGATGTTTAATGTGAATACTGGAAGTAGAAGCAGCATAGACATGTTTCATGAAGAAATCAAAAGCAGCATGAAGAGAAGGTTAGAAACAACAAAAAGCTTTAAGTGGTTAAGTTAAGGATGGTTAGTGTTTTGCATATAATCACAATTATGTTCGATTTTAAAATAAAGTAACTTGTGTTTAATTCCTCAGACGAAGCTGTCTGAGACGCTAACCTGAGAGTTTTGCTCCAACAGGTGTCACCTTCACACCTCCAGGAGTTACAATGGTGGGGGTAACAACTTTGATGCCAGACGCTGGGGTGCTTGTAGCACTAGCTGGAGTTCCAGGGATCTTTTGAGTGGCAGCTGCTGCTGCTGCCAGGGCCGCAATACCAGACATACTGCCACTTGTCTGACAAATTGTTGACACAAAAATGTATCAATGCAAAATTATAGATAGCAGAGCTTATCGAGTTGTCTGCCTAAGTAAATGAATTGTTATTTAAAAATAAAAAACAGAACAAAACAAAAACATAAGCTAGGAGAAAAACAGGAAAGATAGAAATTGTGGAGAATATTTTAGTCTTAATGTAACCACAAAATTAGATCCTAGATGACAATTTTTTCACTACCTAAGATGATCACAATGCTTTTGAAAATGATGAGAACTTAAATTTGATCCAAGCCTGGTCTTTTTTAACAAACAGGACAGGACAGACACCTTATAACAGAGAGAAAGAAGAAAAAAAAATCAGCTTGGTCACTGAACATCCTCTTTAAAAAAACGCCATTCTACCTTTCATTCACAATCTTATGGTTAAATATAAAGAATAATTATACTGATCAGTCAGAGGCATTCAAACTTAGCTCTCACCGTGACGGTAGCATTGCCAATCCTCTGCACAGCTTGACTAACATTGGCCATCTGAGGTGTGGCTACACGGATTGTGTTGGAAACAGGTGTGATGGTCATGGATCCTCGGATACGAGGAGGGGCTGTGACTGTTGGGTGAGAGAAGAGCAAAAGCTATGTAAAATTCAACCCAAATGACTAAAGGGTTGGGAACACACTTTGAGCTTCCTAGCTCTTAATTGAAAAAAGAGAGAGAAAAAAAATTTTGCACTTAAAACAAAATATTAAACAGTTCACATACTATTTTCAAACCAGAATTGGTAAAAATACAGTAATAACCATGGTAGTGAAGAAACAATAATGCAAATATAAAAAAATTAACAATCAAAGTGCACAGGTCTTTTAATAACCCCATCAAGTCTAAAACTATTAATTAAATTTTTAAGAAAGTCTAATGGGTTAAAGAAAAAAAGATTTGAAGATGGTCTTAAAAAATAATAAGATACTGAATTCCATGCTCAAACATTAAAACAAAGCATATCAGTCTGTTGCAGGGCCTTACCCTCTATATTAGTTAAACGCTTGAGTTCAACCAAAAAATAATACACTGGATTTTTTCAATGATCCTTTCTGCTTCTCTTTTTAAGTAAATAACAAAATATCCCTAAAACCCATCTGGATAAAACATAGGACAGAAAAGTCTAGGATAAATATGAATATCTTTTACCTAAGTTAAAAAAGAATGTTAGAACATGCTTTCCATTAAGTAAAAAGCAGTTTGTTGTACCTATCTAGACACTTTTAATGATAGTAAAATAAAAATCAGCTTTTGGCCTGTTCTTGTTAGTCCAACATGCGTAAGATCCCTATGACTAAAGATGTCTCAAACTATGTTGATTAAAGAGTTATTGAAAAATGATTCCTACATTCTCAGTGTATTTCCATGCACAAGGAAATATTTTAAATACAATGTTTTGAAGAAAAAATGAAATAAAAAATAGAAACTAATAAACTGCAGCTTAAAATGAAAGTCAAACAGCATCAATTTAAAGATTTTCCACTTAAAAAAGCCACTCTTAGGTCATCCAACATTTAGATGTACATATAAAAGCATTTAGCTTTGCGTTGCAGGGAAGCCAAGACTTAAGCACAGAAACTGTACTGCAAGATTGCCACTGATGAAAAAGGGATTCCAAAGAGAGCTTTTACAAGACTATTAATTAAGTGATTGGTGTCATAAAATTTCACTTGGCCATGTGTTTCATAAAGCTTCTTGACATTAATCAATGCTAGATCGAAACAGCTTACGAGAGGCAAGGCAAGTCATTAAAATCACTTGAAATACAAAGATAATGCTTGAATCTGATTGAAAAAAACAAACAGCCATATATTTGGAAATAACTACAACCAAAAGACAGTAAGGCTTTTTTCTAATACATCTTAAATGTAGCGCAAACTGATGAGACATCTCAGAATCAAATGATTAACAAATTATCCTCTATCGGCGCAGTTCATCATTTAAAGCAATGGTGTAAAGGCCTAAATACTAACTGGTAATTAAATAGAAATGAGGTAACTTAACTTTCGTTTCTAATACTATTAGATGGATGATTATTTGTTAGGGAGAGGTTGATAGTCTGTTATCTGCAGTACATTAAAACTAAGAATAGAAAAACTGTCCACTATGCAGCCACACGGACACTTTAGTACCTGTTTGGGTACAACTGCTTTTTATCATCTATATCTTTACAAATGAAATAAAATCTGAACAGCAAACTCAATTAGAAAATAACCTTTCATTTAAATTAGAAAAAGCAAGGTATTGTGTCAAAGATAAGACTTAAAGGTGTAAATTTTATGAAGCTCAATTAGAAACCAAAGATGACTTATAAAATTTTTCCATTAGGTGCAAACCGATCTCTATTTAATTATAGACTAGATTCTAAGTTATCTAGTCTGTATACAAATGAAGTTCAAGGAGCCAGAGATCGGTTAAATTTATCAATGTAAATTGATGGTCAAATTGCCATATCTCAATAAGGACTAAACAACATGAATGAAAAAATGCAAGAACCTCTTTCTTTTATACAGCCTGACAACTGGGGTAAATCACACAATGCAATGGAAAAGAGACAGTAAAAATTGACACTTGTTTGGATAACTTCTAAAAAAAAAGATAAGAACCCATCTATCTTTGTTTTTTTTTTTATATATTCTCTATAAGAACAAAATATTTTGGTGAATTCCATTTAAGTCAAATGCCAAGTGTTGTAAAAGCATAAAAGACAAAGCTGCAAAACATGCAATGTAAGGATTGTTTTATAATCCCCATAGTCAGAGTTAGAGGCTTAGCTAAGCAGCAGGGGAGACCATTTGAGACTTTAAATATGCCTATCCTGTCCCAGAACCACAAGGAGAATTGAAGAGTGTTGGTCCTATTTCACAACTCAATGGCAACCTTGCAAGCAAAGTACTAAAGTTGTCTCTCAAAACTCCTAAAATAAGATGTTCCCAATTTTCTTGGTTGGAAAAAAAAAAAACAGAAACAAAAAAACAACAACAGATAAGCTTGTTTAATTACATTGACATTGTTTCATTTGAATCAACAAAAGAGAAGTAGACTTTTTAAGCCATCTGATTAAATGCAAAAAATCAATGTCACATTTTTGGCCCTTACCAAGAGTGATAAATCTTAACAGAATTTTTTAAAATATTATTGTTAGCAGACATGCAAAGAATAATTATTAAAGGTATATAAAGAAAAACAATTTTTTTTTTCAAAATTCTACAACATCAAAATGGACAAGTGGCTGCCAGAGAATATATATAAAAAAAAATCAGCAATAAACACTGAATGCTAAAAAATTGAAACTGAAACAATAATAAAAAAAAAAAAAACATGAACCAAAAACAAAACAGTAAATGAAAAATAATTATAAAAAAAAGAAAACCCAAACAATCCTAGCAACCACTGCCAAGTACAGAGGCGTGCAGATAAATGTGTATATATATGGGATGAAAAAGATGATGTCCATACTTCTACCTCTGATCATCTGCGGAGAGTGACCAGGGGTTAGAGGTGAAACCACACTGGTCACTGTGCGAATTGGGTGCCCTATGGGTGAAAAAAATGCTTTAAAGAATCAAGAAGTCTCAGTTTAAGTAAAGCTCAACTGCTTTAAGCTGAGATTGTGAGCCAGGTGATTTGAACCCTACGAGTAAATTCTCAATTCCTACTCCCACAGTAAGCATCAATTTTTGAGTGAAAAAGAAGTGGTGACTTAAAATTTAATGAAAAAAAAAAGGACTATTTCTTATTAATCAACAATGTTTTATTTGCTCAAACAATAAACAATGATGAAAACGTTCAGCTAGGAGTGCGATGATGCAAGAAATCCGTAAAAATGATCTTTCTGAAATTCTTAAGTGAAGAAAAAAAAAAAACCCACAAAAAATGAGTCATTTTGAAGAAAAAACACTTTCTCTACAAAAGTTGGTCATTGCAAGACCCTGAACCCTGAGTGATAGAGCCAAACCCAAAGATTTCTGGTGAGTAACAGTTTTATGTTTCTAAAATTTCATATTTTACATATTACTTGTTGAAAATTTAACTAATGTCTTATAAGCCGCATTTTTATAATCTTTCTAATGCCAATACTCATAGAATTTCAGTTTTCAATGAAGGGACAAGGCAGGCTTAGGTTTGCAAAATTCTGTTATCTAGCAATAGTTTTCAAAAGATTCTTGATTTGCATTTTCCATATTCTAATTAAGCAATTAACATGAAGGGATGTGGAAATGGAAATAGAAATAATACTAACTTATATTGCAGTACTAGAAGAAAAAGCAGTAGTAGTTGTAGTTGAAGTAGGCAGGCATCTTTATGAATAGAAGAGTGGCATTAATTGTGAGAGGCAATAGGATGAGATGTTAATATTAGTTACCAGATAAGAAAAAGAAGCAGCAGCTGTGGAAGTAGTGAATGTTTCTTAGTGAAAGCAGGAGTAGTGCTTGAAGAAGAAAAAGTAGTAGAAATGATAATAATGCTTTAAGAACCATTGTAATTCCTTTAATTCTTTAAAAAAAAATGAACTGATAAAACATTGGATTATTCAATATGAAGAATAAAACAAGAGAGATTCTGAGAAATCTAGAATTTAGACAGACTGTAGACTAGATTTAGTCTGGATGCAACTTTCTCATTTAGTTTTATTAATATAATATCTTCAGTCAGCAAGTATTACTGCTGGTTACATATTAATGTATAAAATCCAATTTCTTGCAAACAAATGTATTGACTTGATTAAGTTGACAATTTCAGTCGGGATGGGAAACCTACATGATTTATATCTGATTTCTATCTTCAGCTGTAAACTGGATTTCACCTAAGCTTAACTGAATTATATTTGTTAGGTCATCGAGATACCAAGTCTGTTAAAGTTGCACAGTAGCTTTTTACATAAAATTAAAAACAGCTATAGCATTGCTTGTTTTCTACTTCAGTTATGAAGTGAGATACCAGTAAACAGTTCCCCTAGTTACCCAAAGTCACAACTGTCTGGTGCTCCTACGGAAGAAATAAGTACTTTTTGTCTCATACATCTTCTCTTTGTCAAATACTTTCAAACAACAAACAGCAATTAAGATGTGTCCAACATTAGTGCTTCTCCCTGCTTTTTGAACCCAAGAAGAAGAAAAAAACTCCAACAAAGCTGCTACTTCAAACATAAATACCCCAAGATAGAAAATAGATCAGAATGGTTTTGGTTTTACACTATTGAAAGGGCAACAAAATTAGTGACACCAAAATGAAGAAACCACATCATGACACAAATCCAGGACTAATGTTTTTATGGTAAGGGCACTTACCAGAAGCTGGTGTGCGCACTATCCCTGGTTGTGTTTGGGTAAACTGAAACTGTGGTCGGACTTGCTGCACGCCTGTTGAGGGTGTCACCGGTGTAACCACAACTGATGCTGCTGCATTTCCTGGAACAGCCACAGGAGTCTGAGCCTGAGAATAGAATCGAAAATCATTAAAACATCAAAGAGCCAAGAGGTTGGTCTTTATAAGGCAAAAGGTGTAAAAAACTTAGAAAGGAAAAAACAAACAAAACAAAACATGAATAAAAAGATTCAATTTATACTTGTCTGATTTTAAATATGCCTCTGTTTAGAAGACATGTTACAAGGATACTCAGGAAGAAATGAAAAACAGTGAAAACAAGAAGAAAAACATGCAATGGAAGGGATAAAAATTACTGTCCACTCAAAGGCCAGTGCCTCCAAAAGGAAGTTGCATATAAAGCGACTATTGAACACAAACCCTTGAAAAAACAAGACACCCACATAAAGATAACAGAGAATGTATTAAAACTCAGTTTAACCAACATATATCAAGCGTTTTTAAGCTTTCTCTCAAATTTTTAATCAAACCAAGACACAGCGTTATCTTAAAGGCTTGCAAGTTGCAACAAATTGCCTCACCTAAAAAAAGTTTGCTTTTAACATGTGACTTGTCTCTATTTAAAGTAAAATTAGGTTAACAAACAACATTGTATACTCAGAAGTTTGGAATTAAAAAAAAAAAAAATTCAACTCCAAATGATCACAACTTTGATCTTTTGAATTAAATCTACAATGCATGTATAAGCTTAGTGTTCAAAATTTTAAAATAGTTATGTCACCCGATCAGTATCTCTCAAGAAACTATAATATAAATATAGAAGCAGTCAATGATCAGTTTCAGTAGAAAGGTGAACTAGGTTGCATGAAAAAAAACAACCTCCTCCATAGTTTTTTTTTATGCAAAGGACACGACACTCTTTTACCACACCAGGTTTTTCAAGGTAGATGTTTTCCCCACATGCTCACCTGAAAGGGGAACCATCCATGCTTGTATATATCATATTTGCATTTCTCCAATGTTGGTTGTATTCCCCATTTGTTCATTTGAGCAGGCAATCATTCATAACCATTTAGATTGTTAACACATACCTGAGCTGAGGCAGTGAGGGCTGGTGCAGGAGTTCCTGCCGCTGGGGATGATGCCGCAGCAGTGGTAACAGAAGAGGAAGCAGCTGTAGTGCCTGGGGCAGATGTAGTTGGTGGCAGATCATACTTCTGCAGTTGCAGAAGATAAGCTTCTGCTGTGGGGACAGCTCCCCATGACACTTCCAGCAGATTGGTACTTGCTCGCACAAGTTGCACACGAGATGGTGCAGGAGGCTTTTCTGTAGATTAAGGAGAAGAGTTTGAAATTACTGACAAGGTAAAGGGCTGAGTGTCCATAAGAAGCTAACTGGAATGCAAAGTCTGCACAGAAACCTGGTGCGCCAATTACTATTTCCACACCCTATTTCAGATGTTGCAACAGAACAGATAGAATTTTTGTATATTCTGGCATCTTTTTGTAGCTTTAGTTTGATTAATTTCAAGTTAACACAATAAAGAAACTGGAAATGTGATAGATCAGTAAAGAAAAGGTAAAAAGTCATGAGATCACCTAGGCTTTAAAAATTCTCAACTCATCAATCACTAATTTTTTTTTTCTTATCTGAAAACACTGCCAACAAATGCCAAAAAGCTCCAAAAAACAACAAAAAAAAACCCAAGAAGTCAGAAATCAAAATAAAAGAGGATTTGGGAAAAACAAGATGTATACGATTTAAGAATAAAAAGATATGCTTTTTACACTTAAAAAAAACCCCAACAAAACATCAGATTCTGATCAGCATTAAACACCTGACCTTGTGCTAGTGATAATTGATATTCTCATTCCAAGGTCTAAATATACTTCAGGTAACTAGTTAATTGATCTTCTATTAAGACAACAATTGGTTGTCAATAAATATACATAATGCATCTTTAAATTTACATCTGATATAATTTGGTACCCAACAGTCTTGAGCATTGACTATTTAAGGATAACCAACTAGTACTATGAATAACTACTTTCAGCAAAACTATTTATGGAGACTTAATTTAACCAAAATTTTACTGTTTAAGATTACTCCCTATAAAATAATAATAACAAAAAAAAAACTCACCTGTCTCTAGGAACCAAAGATCTTTAAAGCAAACCTGGGAAATGAAACAATTGAAAGACATGTACAAATTTTATGAAGGAAAGAAATATGCCCTGCCATTAAAAAATTGGGGAATGAAATAAAAAGACCCACCTGAATATATATGTTTTTTTGTCGATAACAAAACTACCATTATGTTCTATAAGCAAGGATAATTTTTTGAGGGGATGAAATTCTCTTGAACACACAATTCCAATGATGCAGGACTATGGTGCCTTTTTTTCTCTAATTTGCAGGAAAATGAAAAGACTAAAAAAGCCAAATTGGGGCAACAATTTTAAGCTTGCAATTTAAGCAAAATGTAAACAATGAAATGAAAAGTCATGTGGTTAAAAGCTTATATACTCAACTGAAATGAAAAGAGAGCTCCTTGAAATAATAATAAAAAAATGCCTCCAAAAGATCACTATTTCCATCATAATTAAGGGGGATCCATTTGACCAATAGCTTGGAAACCATTATACTCTTCCCCCCCCCCAAAAAAAAAGTAATACAGTAGATCTTTTAAATATACATACCTGATTATTCCACGCTTTTCTGTACCCATCACGCCCACTCCAAATGTACAGCCTTGTGTTAATGGCTACAGCACAATGTCCTGCTCTTGCTCTTGGCAGAGCATCTTCGAACACCTCCATTGCTAGAGGCTCCCAAGTCATAGTTTCTTCAGAAATATCACATGAAAAGAAGAATCACACAACTGAACCAAGAAATGTACTTTAACATTGTCATCTTCACAAGACACCATCAAATGAAAACAATTTGATTGATAGCTTAAGTTTAAAACAAGAAATGTCTCTAAAAAGATTAATACATCTATATTTCTTTTGAAATTTCAGTCTGACAATTTATAACAAAAATTCAAATTCAAATTATGTTCATAACACCATGACTTTATAGTTACACATACAACACCATACAGAACAATACCTAAGTTCAGAGAGGCTAGTGTATTTGTACATTTCCATTCCTTCTCATGAGTAGCCACTTTCACATCATCCATGACGAGGGGTACCCAGCCACCAAACACAAACATACGGTTGCCAATCACTGTGGCAGAGTGAAGGCTTCTTGGAAGAGGTGGCATACCATTTACTGCTGGCTGAACCCATGCCATTGTTTCTGGTATGGAACATTATACGAACATTTCAAATCATATGATTTGCAACTTGCAAATTAACTATCTTTAGTTCTTAACAAAAAAAAAAAAGGCAAATTTCCAGAATATAATTAACGTTTAACTTTTTTTCCTCTCACTAATTGAGCATAAATATATTTAAGGAAATTCGCTCATACCCAAGAAAAATTAGAAATGTTATACTGCCTTGTACGGGAAAATGACATGCATATAAAAAATAAATTTAAAAAAAAAGGAATAAAAAGGGGAGTGTTAATGGATTTAATTTATTCTGGACCTACCAGCATCAAGCATCCACAAATCCCCCAGACGACAACCACTCATGCCACCATAAATGAAAAGTCTTGGGCGACGACCATCTTTTTCAGTGTAAGACGCAGCAGAGTGAGATTCTCTGGGTGGAGGAGGAACTCCTACAATGTTTGGAAGATCCCAGGAGAGCTGGGTGGATGAGGACCTCAGTTCCAAGGTGTAAAGATCATTGAGGTATCTAGAAAAAATAAATGCCGCTGGATATCATAAGTGAATACAAAATGGGAATTTAACTCTCTACTGGTCCATAATGAGTTCTGCCTCATACATCATATCACTCTTTGCTATAAAAATAGTGATTTACAGTTTTTATTTGAACTCATCCTAAAGTTCCACATGCCTATTATGGTTGAAGTCATTTGAACATGACAGAACATTTAAAAAGGGCAAGCCTACCTTGGAATATTGTTCTTTGGATCTTCACTGTCATTTGCCAGGCCACCGAAAAGATAGCCCTTGTTTCCAAGTAGTGTGAAACTGTGTCCTGCATTTTATAAATTTTCACATTGTGATCATGTGATGCAAGGAAGAATAAAAATAATTCAGTAGCTTAAAAAATATTCGCACAACTCAAGGTCCTATTTTTATAATTCAATTTGTCCTTTAAATTATCAAAAAACCTTTACTTTGCAACTGTTTAAAATAACCTTGATTCAAAATCAAAATTTTTTTTTTTATAATCTCAATAGGCTCATTTACATAATGATAATATGAAAGATGCTCTTATTATCTCCAAATAATAGACTAACCAAGACGTGGGCAAGGTGGAGCCCCTCCTTTGGGAGATTTAGGTTTTAACCGTTTCCATTCCCATCTTGATGCTTGGAGTTCATACAACTCATTGGAATATTTTCCATACTCAACCATGCCTCCAAAGACCAGGATGCGGGTTCCATCGCAGATAAATCCATAAGCAGCACAGCCAGGAGGAATGTCCCCACGCACTGCTGGCACAAACCATTGGTTAGTTGCTGGAAAGAAAAAAAAATATGATTTCTGTAATATTATAACCTTATTTTACCTCAAAGTTGATGAATATAAAGCTATAGTGAAAGGGCTCCATATGGAAATCGAGGCCAGTCAGGAAACAAGTGTCTGTGAATTTAAAAAAATGCCCACTCAAATCAAATTTAATGCATTTGAGCCAAATCAGTATCATGAGTACGGTGAGAATAATTTAAGCTTGACTAAGCCAAAGTTGGACAAATTAATTAAAAAAAAAAAAAGACATAAAAGATTAAAAGAATGAAAATAAGATCAAAGCTGAGTTCAATTTTTATATGAGATTGAGAGCAAGACTAAGAAAACATAGGTCCACGTGTGGTTAAAGAAATAGGCTTAAATGAAATGTCTAAAGTTTTGAAAGTTGACCACTTTTAGTTTTATTCCTGTTTAACTGAGATATGAAATTAGAAAAAAATTGGTATAAATTGCTCAATGGTACATTTCAACTGTTGATTATTAGTTACAATTGAAATGTTCCAACTTTGAAGCTTTCAGGTTGTCATAACTTGGACTGAACAAATGGAGTAAAAGATGTAGATATATAGGGGCCTAAATAATAAGGCCTAAAAAAAAAATAAAATAAAATATAAAGAGGGGGAATTGATAGAGCTGAGCATTCTTTTCAAAAACATAAAAAAAAAAAAAAATCATAAATCAATTCTGCAGCCTTTTGAACCCGAACTTTTTATTCAAAAGTTAAATTTATGGACCAATAAACTATAGTGCTGTGTACATTGGTCACCAAAGTCCATGTATAAAATACATGTAATATAAAAAGGGCAAATCGCATGCAACTTTTTTTTGTTCTTTTTTGTTTTGTTTTCATTTTATCTCACACTTTCTTCTTTGCCACGCACCACAAGTATTATCACCCACACAGTATATAACTTAGTCAATGTACTGTTAAAATAGAGTTGTCTTAACTAGGATAACGCCCCTTTTATTTTAAAGATGGGATTGCTCTTCGTTGTAACGGATGCTGAGCAGTCCAGGGAGGAAATAGAGAGGCGCCATCTTGAAACTAGTTATACTCGACTGAGACTTTTAGATGCATTTACTATGTAAAAGAAGTTAGCAAGAATCTTAAAAAGTGTTTGTCATCAAGCCATATACTAAGCAGAATATCATTTAAGAAACAAACTAAAAAATAACATATTTATAGCTATGAATATCTTATTTTTAAGCTGATTCCGTTTCAGTAGGGCGCCGCCATTTTGCATCTTTGAATTCAACCAAAAACAATCACAATAGCAACACAAATTTGAAGAAAAGCAACAGATGGTTAAGTCGAGCGTGCAAGTGAAACATGAGAGGCAATAATTGCTTTGTTACGGTTAAAGACGAAACACCTAGAATAAGATAAAAAGACTTAATCAAAAAAAAAAAATTGTTCAGCGCGCTTAAACTTTACTTGTTACTCCTTTGCGCACCGCAACCTAACAAACGCCGCCATCTTGATAAATATGGAGTATACTACAGGAACGAAAGAGAAAATAAGTTTTTACTCACATGTATTGTATACATGCAGCTCGTCAACAATTCCTTCGTTTCCACCACCAAAAACAATCATCAAATCTTTGATCGCAACAGCCCTGTGTCCATGACGAGGTCTAGGGGCAGGTCCTGAAGTACTTGTAATTCGCTTCCACTTCAATATGGGAGCCGCCATATTGAAAAATATTGGGGTAAATGACTCAAATGCCCGTATGTAAAAACATAATTTGCATGTCATGTGACGATAAAACGAGAAAAATAGATTTGGTGACAACTTGAAATATCTCTAGTTTTTTAATTTTGTTGATAATTTCGAAATAAATATTCATTGTCAAGTTTATAAAAAATGATTTCAGCATGAAAAGCAAATATTTAAAAATTGAAAATAAACTCAATTTCAGACAAACGGAAACTGGAGGTCAACAAGGGTCAAAGGTTGTAACCTAATGTACACAAAATTTGCACTGACTGTTGAGCAGATCAAAGCTTACCGCACGGCCTAATAGGCCCACTCAATCAACATAAACAACGTAAGTAACTTTTAAATTGAAAATTTTAGTCAAATCCAGATCTAGATTTTAGTAATTATAAGAGATTATTCTAAATTCGGTAAAATTGCAGATATCGGCCCACCTCTCGTCGGACTTCACAATTGAATGTTTCCCGACGAAATCGAAACTTGTTTAATGGGATTTTAGAGCAGCACAAAAATGCTTATATCTTGAAAAATATTTATTTGTGACGAATAAAATTTTCATATTCGTGTTCAGCATATCAAATTCATGACGTAATACACAATTTTAAAGCTTAGGGTGAGTTGGGACGATATCTGCAATAATACCCTTAATTCTAGAGATTGTCGAAAATGTGAAAGAAAGCACCGCAGATCAAGTTCAAGAAAGAGGAGACATGGGCAGACAAAAAGGAAAGGAAATTTGCTGAAATATCATGCTTTCTCCCTTATTTTCTCTATCGTTCATCTCCATTCAAGATCAACCTATCCATTCCCTTCATGCAAAACATTCGAAAATATGTCATAGTGAAATTGCACGGATTCACCAGTTTCATGATGAAGTAAACCAAGTTAATTCCTTTATTATTCATTAAGTTTAGCAAAGCATTTAATAAGCTTAGTAGTCTAGATCTAGAGTCAAAATGCCTCCTGCTCCACTTTACAAGCAATTTTAGGTCTCATCGTATTTTGTTATTGCTGGAAAAAAAAAAATCTATAGCAGAGACCATATTCCATAGCCTTATTGCAATATAGTTGACAAAGAATTAGATTGGAATGTACATGCACTTCGTTATTGGAATCATCTGTTCAACTATTCTTGGGTCTGCTGACTATAGATCTAACACAAACAGTATAAGTTAGACTGTTTTGATTCATCTTATTTTTATTCTACCCACCTTGTCAGGCTTGATATCACTTTGTTAGTTTTATAGAAGGTAGACATAAAGGTTCTAGAGTAATATGGACTTTTTGTGAGTAGAGTGTAGTTACGTGGAATTAAGCAATGAGACTGTTATATTATTACTGCTAGAGCAGTTAGTAGAATTCATTCAGGATCATGGAAATCCCTCCCATCACAGTTTTTTCCCAAATCTGGACTGCGGTTCACGGCGTCGCATGAGCGATACTTTAGTTCCCGAAGGCCGACACCGGCTGACCGAGGTCAGAAGAGGTCAATCATCTGTCAGCGCAGGTAGCCCGTGTGTGAGAGAGCGAGCATGCAATATTCCCGTAATACTGGTTTTTCTTTTCCTCTCACTAGAACTTAAATTGAAAAGTTTTTTCAATGTTAACATAACTTAAAACAGAAAAGAGACTTGATTTTTTTTTTTACAGAAAAAACGAAACCAATAGTCTAAGTAGTTTTTTTGCTATAGGGTCGGGAACAGAGCTATTTATTTGCAATATTTTTAAAATGAATTAACATTTTTAAAAATTAAAAATAAAAATTTGGCCCCAAGAATCTTTTCGAAGTTTGCACATAACGTCAAAAACATGTTATAGTTGTCCCTTACAAAGTTTCAGAGCCATAATAGAAAAAATATGTGGTTGGGAGTTTAATTTGTACAGTCGAATCATTTTTCATTACTGAATTTGAACAAAACTCGGTAAACGCCATTTTTTAAATAAATATTACAATTGTGAATAAACATATATCTCACTTAAAGAAAACAAAAGTGCAATTGGGAAAGATACATGAAAGGCAGTCTATGTACAGTATGTTATAAATAGTATCACAGTTTAGTGTCGAAGAGCAGGTGAGACCTGGAGTAAATGTGTCGTTAATATGTGGTGTAATTTCTTTAGATCGTTTGTAATTCCGTGTGCTCTATATTTTTCTATTGATGAAATCATCTGGTGACTGTTTTTCGTGCCCTGCTCCCCTAACAGACCCAGCCCTTCCTTGTATTGCTTTATGTGTGGGATGCAGTGTTTCTCTAGTATGTGCTGCTTTGGAATAACTTTGAGTGGGAACATTTTTCTGTATGTAAGCATATGGTTGACTATTGCAGTTTGTATTTCTGATATCGAGCTTGGCTGTATTGGTTTCATGTGAGATATAGCGTTGTGTACTTTGTTGATTGCACTATTGAGGTTGTTAAATGTCACTTGAATGGTTTCAGCTTTATCGATGATAAATGGATTGTTTGTGAGAGCTTGTGTTTGTTTTACAATTGTTTCCGTGAGATCTGTGTAAACTTTATGTTGAAGATATTTGTGACAGTGATTCCTTATGAATGATCTACTGTGTTTGTGGTGTAATTCTATGCTTGTTAAGAACTGTGTCTAATGCAGTCGCAATTGGGCCTGTTCTCAGAGTGAGGGGTCTGTGTGACAGAAAATCAAGAACGCGTTCTATCTTGTGTATGTTTTGTGAGTGTTTTTCTATTTCACTTTCTGTTTCACTAAACACTAGACAACCCTCCTCAAATCGTAATTTTTCTTCCAATTCTTTATACTGATACCACTGAGCCCCGTATTGTTTAACACTTTTCCCAAAATGTGTAAGGACCTCGTGATTTTCACTAACTATTTCCATGTCTAACCTATGTGCACTATCCTCTAACAGCTTATGATGTTTTAAAACAACACCTAGTAATATGTGGAGGTAGGGAGGGCTCACGCTTTCTAAATCTATTTCTAAAAGTGGTGCATGCAGAGCGTTGTGAAATTTGGCTACTTCTCTTTTATCGCTTGTTTCTCTAAGAAAAGCAGAATTGTCAGCGAGCAAGGTTTCCAATGATCTAGACTGGCATTAATCACTGGGTTGGTGCATGTCTCGCCGTGGCATCAAGCACCACAGGCATGGATATGTGCCTTGTGGGCCTGATAGGCCATACATCTTGCACATAAAATCATAGTCACCATTGAGAAAGACTTTGATGGTCTTGTCTCTCCAACAATGGGACTGGAGTGCACTGAGGTCATTACCTAACCCGCCCTCTAAAAATCTAACTATGTTATCATGTGTATCTTGAACTGCTGCTATGGCTATCACTACAGTGTTATGACGTGCATTTGGATTTTGGTTTGGCTGTGTTTGCAATTTGAAGAGTGAATTTGAGCGAATTTTTCCCATGATCCCCAGCAATTTTTATCCAAATTTCATCTTCAGGAATAGACCCCTCACACCAAGTTAGCAAATTCTGCTCATCATATGAATATAACAATCTATCTAAAAATCTTGGTAAATCTGCTACCCTACCATATGGCACCTCATATTCACTCATTTCCTCCCGAACAAATAATCTTTTCTCCACCTTTACAAAGTCTGACACTATTTCTTTCGAAAGCTCCCTAACAGACTTTTTTTTTTCTAACTGTATACCTAATTCCTTTAATAAGCTACCGTGTTTCCTACCTTGTCTCCAGCTCAGACCCAATTGCTCTTTAAGTGCTAATGTGTGGTGCCTCGAAACCTTAAGCTTTTGTTTACCAGAGGCCTTTGTTACAATTTGTCGTCTGCGTTCTGTGGGTATTTTCTTTAATTCTCTATCTAACTGTGAATCTGCTGAACTAGATGAGGGTCCCGCAATGTGTGTTCTGATTTTTGTAAAATTGATGCTCGCTTTCTTTTTGTTGGTGTTTTGGCTATCTGTGTGTCTTTTCTAGGCTTTACAACTCTGTGAAATGATAAAGGCTGTCCCATTGTTTTGCAAGTGATGGTTTGTTTTTTAGGGTCCGCATTAAGTTTTCTCCTAACTAAATGTGTTGTGAGGCGTTCTTCTTGTGCTGATAGTGGGGTGTCACTGGGAAGACTAAGTGATTGACTAAATGTTGTTTCATGTTTTATCATTGGGGATGTTGAGCTGTGTCCTGTGTTTGTGGTTGTGTGGGCTTAATAGGTGTTGATTCTGCAATAGGAATTATAAAAGTGTCAATACTTGTGTCACAAGCTTGACATATTGTGGAGGTGTTAGTATTAACAGAGGTGGATGCTACACTATCGGTATGATCTAAAGGTGTGTGGTCTGTATCAAATTGAGTGAAGTTGGGTTGGTTTAAGTTATCCATTTCTGTGTGTACTGTCTCTTCTATAAAATGATTATCTGTTGTTTGGTAATTGTGAGAGGACTGGGCTGGCTGCAGTGGCTTTTTGGTGTGCGAGGTGCTTGCTTTGACAAGGTAGAGCTAGAGTTAGGCTCTGGTGTTGTGGCACTAGGTGAGCTTGTTGCACACGTGGGCTTGAAAAATCCACGAGTCAAGCTCTGTCTGTGGCTGCACAGCTTGCACATATTCAAGCTTGTTGGCTGGAATTCACACCATATGTCCATGGCTTTTAAAAAAGTTTCCTTTGTCCTTTTAATAGAAGTTAGACTTCTATTTTTTCGTATTGTGTATATTGTCGCAGAACACTTCACGCACAGATATTTTGAAAACATATCGTCTTTTTCTTTTGATATATCAAGTCCGCAAATCAATAAAATGTCTGCTGCAAAATCAGAACATTTGCGAGCATGATTATAGTTCTTTTTCTGTTTCTTTGAAACACAAATGTTTCCACAGATACGGCATAGTGCATTTAGGGAAAGCATGTGGGTTTCTAAAGAGTGTTCCATAATTAGTAAACCTGTATCAGGAATTAAAGCAAGATTAAAACACAATATTTAACACCAAAAGCGTATTGTAATGGTCCTAAGTTTTATATGACTTTAAAGAACATTTTCTGCAAATAAATTTGATATCATTTATAAAAAAATTGCCCGGGCCATTTTTTTTGTTTTACATCAATTGCACATTGATATAGAAATTAATATTGATAAATGCAAATTTTAGATAGCAATCTTCACTTGTTTATAAAACTCACAGGAATTTTAATACAAACACCAAATATTCACCGTCTTTTTGGTAAAGGTCTGACGTTAAAAATGAATGTACAAAAGGTGCTGATACTCCGAGTAGTTTGGATGCAGTGTGGTTTAAAGCAGACAATTTTAGTTTTGTTCTCAATCCCTCCCATTGCACTAGCCGGCATGTCCAGTGCACAGGTATCACATTACAAGCGCCTGTCAAAACAGTGATGGATTACCGCAGGTGAGGTCGGCGGTAGCTAGACTTTAATCTCCTAAGTTAGTCGGTTCGCTCGGCCGTTCTGGCTCGCCGCTGGCAACTAAAATGCCAGAATTTGGGAAAAATTCTATGCCGTGGGTTGTACTTGTAGGGGAAGTTTTTGCTGTAGTGATCGGAATTTAGCTTCAAATTTCAGAAGCATAAAAACTACAAATCTATGTGGAAATAACTCACTTTTCAGTTCCACAAGTCATATAAATAATCTTTTTATGAATTTGACCGTGGACAATACTATCTCCTTAATGCAAAATTTATGAAAATACACAAGTAGGCCTACTGTAAACTAAAAAGTTAATGAGGTTAAAATTTTATAATTTTTTCTCTTATAAGGCATTCCATTTTATTTTGATATTTCCTGTGATAAACATAAAGAGACCAAACAATTCTATTGTGTATGCATTTCATGATGCAACAGTCATATGGGTTAAATTTAACCAGATGGAAGGATCATACTTGAACCCTTTTATTGACAAAAAAAGAACGAATAATTAATGAGAATGTTTTACTTTCCTTATCATGTATGGCAAATTCTATTTTGTGTTGGAATCACTGTATGGGTGTAAAGACACAGCAGTCCTTAATGTTTTTCTGACAAACGTTTTTTTTTTTATTGAAGAGACTATGGATTGATTTTTTACAATGAAACTATAAGGCTAGTATTTTTCAATCAATTTCACAGTTGGCTTTGTTGGAAACTTTACACAGGGTGAGTAATGTTTTCCTATCCAGCCACCAATCCACAGCAATACTTGATGTGTCAATGTTAAAAGCCCTTTGTTTCTTGTTGTGAAAAACCATTGCTTCTCAACTTTACCAATCTAATCTTAAAAAAAATGCTCTTAAATGCTCATTTAACAGTGATTTAGGTAAAATAAAAAAAGTACTCAGAGATGCACTGCTTTGTGGGACTTAATTTAAGCCCAACTGATGAAGAGCGTTTTAAAAGGTCTAGTAATATATTGAAATTTTATAGAATTAGCTAACTAAACTCTTAAATTAAGGGACTGCTTCCTTGCTGTAAATGGAAACATGGAGACATAGCAGTATTGGATAAAAATACCACAGTGCGTATTTTGTTCCAATTTACTTTCTTGCAGTATATAATCTAGCCAGCTCAACCAAAGCCTTATTTAGTTGAAACAGTTTCCTTTTCCTTTAATGTCTCTGTTAGTCTTGTAACCTGTTCTTGATTCTGTGAATTATAAAAATGTTAATGTAGTTATTTCCTTATCACTACTAGAGAGACAGACAGGCAAACAGACAGACATATAGATAGAGATTATTTGCTGTTGTTTGTTAGTTTTATTTGTATATCCACAGAAATTGTGCAGTAGTGGATCTCCAGTTCGGATGAGGAGCTTTATCTTGTGCTTTGTTTTAGAACTGTGATGTAACCTTGGGCTTCAACTGAAGTTGTATTTTTTACAAGAAATTGTATGTTATAAAGTGAAATATCAAAGCCTCAGTAATAGTCAACTATGGCGGGACCATTTGAAAGTGCAATGTGGCTCGTAGCTGTTCCATTTTCAGCTATGTTTACAACTGTTCTCTCTGGGCTCTTTGACAAGGTAGAGCTAGAGTTAGGCCTTCAGCACTATGCAGAAATGCCATGGTTTCCTCTTTTCAACATCATGCCTCTCAACACTGTGATTAACCTGGGATACATTGGTCTTGGCCTGTTTTGGTGTGGCTTCGCAAACACAGCCATGGAGCAGGGCATGTTCAAGGGCCGAGACTGTCTGCTGTTCTACATCTTCAACATTATGGCCTCATGCTATGGATGTGTGCAGTTGCTGAGAATCCTCTCCCACCATGTTGTTTGGGCTGTCCTTGATCAGTGGTGCACTCTGCCTTTTTTTGCATTTGTACTTGTATGGAGTTTACATCTCATCTATGGGTGGTCATCAAGCCGGGCATTTCTGATTTTGATGGCATCTATCATGAGCTATGGTATAACACTGTTTTGTTCGATTGGGTTTGAAATAACTCTAGGTATACACATGTTTTGTGCTGTTGCAGGTGGGATTTTAGCTTATAAAAAATACCCTGCAGCAGAAACACTGTCCACTCTATACCAAGCTCTTTTTTCTTGCTCAGGATTTGTCTTTTTGAAGTTGTTCGACCACAGGCTGGTTCAGGTGTCGACACTTTTCAAATTTATTTCTGGGCATTTCTTAAGCAAAATATGTGACATATACCAAATTCATCTAGTCAACAACTTTTTTTTGGATCTTACACTTGAGAAAGCTGCAACCAATAGTGTAGAGGAAAAGTCTAATTTTTTTAGAAGGAATGAGGAGTCTCAAAGGCGTGAATCTAATGACATTTTGTATGATACACCTAGGAGACGCAGAGATATGTGAAATTTTAATTCATGACATGTGTATGTTTTGGGCTGAATTAGATAATTTAAGAAATTATGAATGTTTCCCTCACTGTTACAAATATTGCAAATTGAAATCGTGTCTATCAATTGGAAACAAAGCAATATTATAATAACCTATGTGTTGTTGATAGATGCTGTAAACTTGTTTATGAATTCATATATATACATACATTTATACAAACAAAGCCATTCTTTATAGTTTAGAGTGTTACATAGATACTGTTAGATATTTTCTCTTTACTATCACCAATAATATCACAAACAGAATTGAGGATCATTAATTGCCGCCCAACCAGCAATGTTTACGTGTACTAGAACTCTATCCATCAGAGGTCCCTTCAACTTGAGTCACTGCTTTATTTGCTACCTTACCATGGAAATCTCTGCTTGAGTAGAAAAAAAACCTCAGTATTTATGTTATATGCATCGTGTGGAAGGGCAGGTACATAAATCAGACTGTATTCATACTCAATGTTTCTTTATTATTGTAAACTTGTAAGAACAGATTTGACATTCATTTTTCATAGGTTTTGGACACTTTCTTTCCTTGGACTGAGCAAGTAAAAAAATTCATTTTTCCTAGGACTAGGAGAAAAAAAAAGGATTTCTCAAACATTCTCTTGTAAGGGAAAATAATTAGGTTTTCGTAATCTGTGATTGCCATATTTTTGTTTTACAATATGGTTTTTATATGATGGAATCATGCATGTTATTTTGAACTATTTCATGACAGTTGAATAAATTAATCATGGGGATACTCAGTTCTCACGTCTGTATGAGAATCTTAGAGTTAAATGATAATTTTTTTTTTTTAAATCTTAATGCTAACAGTTCATAGTTTTATATATATATATATATATATATATATATATATATATATATATATATATATATATATATATATATATATATATATATCAGTGGTGAAAGATCACATTGTTTTTTTTTTTTTTTATTTTAAGCTCTATCTCCAAACTGAGATTAGAACATAGTCTACAGTTCTGCCTTAGCTCAATAAATCCTACATTAATTGTACAGTTTAAATTATACTGTAGTTCCAATAAAGTTTTCCTAACCTGCCTTACATAATACAAAGCTATGAGAGTCAGTACTATATGCGTCAAGCCTAGTCCATTTAACTTTCATGTCATTTTGTCACATCAATATAGGCCTATTGATATGTAGGACAATGTATTTGTAAGATTCTCATTGTGAAGTAGTATTGAGATTTAGTGTTGTTGTATAAAATGATTCAGCTGGCTTGAAATAGAAGGAAAGAGATGAACTTTCCACAATTCCACATTCACAAAGACCATTCTTTGATTTAAAAATTCTGACTTGTACATCATGAGAACTAATTGTAAATTGCTTCATCCCCTGTAAGTTATCCTCTCTTTGCGATGAAATCATATCATTGTTTTAATGCAATTTTATTTTTGTCCTTTATGAAATAATCTTCCTTTCCAACTTCGAATGCATAGCTCTATTCTTTACCAGCTTTACATTCTGATTAAATTAATATTTGTAGATTATGCAAGTTAGTTACATGTGCTTTCTATGTAGAAGTAAGAATAAAAGAGATGCAGTCAAGCTACCTGAAAATATAATCATTGTTATAGCAAATGAAATTTAAAAGAAAAACACTCTGCATAGCCTGTTCAGAGCATGGGATCAATGATTAGTGATATATTTTGCTCTGATAAGTGCTATCAATTAAAGATATAATATCTAAAGCCAGCGTAATAGAATTAATGAAATCATTTTGAGGTATCTTAGATTTGTGTGTGTGTGATTTTTTTTTTGTTTGCTGTCGATAAATTAAGCTTGTCAAAACTCTTCTTCTGCTGTAGTTGTGATTAAGTTGTCAATCTCATAGCATTTTCATGTTATTCTTTATTGTTATTTTTATGCTTTCAATTTTAACATGGTTTTATCTATTGTCTATTGCTTAGCATTTTATGATATTCATAATTGTAATAATTTTTTTTTGTTATATGATTTAAGATCTTGAAATGTTTCTTTATTCGTTTTTTTTCCCTTTTGGTTTTAATGAAAATTTGTTCCCTTCAATTCTAAAATCATGTAGCATACCCCTGGGAATTAAAATTATTTCCTTATTACAAAAGATTATGGACTCATCCACTGAGTTGAAATTTGAAAATTTTTAAAAAAGATAATTGTATTTACAAGCTAAAAACCCCGTTTTACAAACTGTACCTGGTGTCAATTGTCAAGGCCTGGGATGCATGTGCGCAGGAGGCTTATAAATGGTCTTGATATCTCTCCTTTTACTTAGTTACTTGAACCAAATATATGCCTCCACATCTTTCCCTAGAATCTGGATATCACGATAATTCTGATTCAAGCATAAAATTTAGATATACAACTTAATTCCCTTTGGAATAAAGGAAATCAGCACATTCTATACTTTCCCAATCTGTTTTTAGACCCTTTTAAACGCTTATTAGATAGCTATGAATTTTGGCGTTAAGTGCATTAAAGAGCATTGCCTTGCGGGAATTCTTAGTTGCATAGTTGTTTTAACCTAGATCTTCATGATTATGAATGTTTAAAAAATCTGTAACTACTTTTCTTATTCTAAGCCCAAAAGTAAAATCTAGTTTTATCTAGATGTAGATGTTAATTTACTGATTTGAGTCTAGCTGCTGTAAATATCTAGCAACTTTTTTTTAGATTCTTTACTTAGATCTTACACCAAAACCTGTAGATATAAATCTATTCCAGATGGTTATAGATCTGCCGCTGCCCGCAATCTATGCGTATTTTCAGTTTCATTCCAGCCATCTCTGCTCAGCTTTGCTTACAAGTACTCCCAGATTCGCCATTTTCTTTAAAGAAAATAATAATCATATTTTTGCCTTTTACTTTCGATAAAACACTTATGGTGAAAAATAATATTACCACTCCAATATTTAGGCAATTTTCAACTTTTTTTTTTTATAATTTTCAACATTTGCCATAATTTGATATGCCTAGGTGGTCCAGAAATGCTCGGTTAGATGATCCTCATTTTTTGCCTAGCTCCATTATATTTAGATGATTAATCCAACCTAGATCCAAGTCAATAACACTGTAGAATATCTTTATTCTTCTTGTATTTTAGATGAGAGAAAGAAAGAGAGAAAGGGGGTGGAGAATAATAGTATTAATAATAATAACAATAAAAGTAGTAGATGATGAGGATAACAATAATAATGAAAACAAAAATAATTCCAATTTAGCACTTTTAACACTTTTAAAACTAAAATGACCTTTGTTCAGTTGTTCAATTAAATTGATGCGGGTTTTATTGGGACTAACATTGACAAATAAGTTACAGATACAATAATGAATTATTTCATTCTTCAGGGAATGAACACAAACAATGGTTACAAGCTGGGGTACCCTTTCATATGAACAGGTTAAATACAATAGAACAGTCTCTTTGAAAGGGAAACTATAAAGTGAGCCCAATATAATTTAATTTAAAATTTTAGTCCAGCTTATGCCTTTTTCTACTTTGAGTTAATATGGTATACATCTATATCCGGCAGATTCTTCGCGTAAGCTCGTCAAATATTTTTTTTTATTATCCTTCAGTGTAAAGAAAAAAATAGTACGATTCTTTTCCCATAAGAGGTTCACCCAGAGACTAATTCAAGAAAAAATGTTTCGTTCTATTTGGAACTCTTCAGTGTGGAGCAGAACATAGTAGGACACTTTTTCCTTAAGAGGTTCATCCATAGACATATTCCAGAGGAGACTTTTCCATAATTTGGTTTATTCAAGAGAATATGTATCGTTCTATTTGGAACTCATCAGTGTGGAGCAGAACATAGTAGGAAACTTTGTCCTTACTTGGTTCATCCACAGACATATTCAAGAGAATATGCCTTCTTTTTAGAACTCATCAGTGTTGGAGCAGAAGATAGGTGGAGACTTTTCCATAATTTGATTCATTCAAGAGAAAATGCTTGAGTCGCAGTACAATAACCCTGGTGGTTTTGTTTGATTGAACAGTGAAAGCATGGGCTCAACTTCATGTAGGTTCACAGTCTATTGTTGGATTTGGTAGGACAACTTTAACTCCCTTATATATTTGTTGTAGTGATAGAGTGTATCTTGTAACATATGCATGGGAGTTGGCTTAAGCTCAAAATTGTTTGATATTGTCATTCTTGACTTAACTTGATCACTGTCATCAAGAAAGTAGATTTGTAGAAATTTTGAAGTTTAACTATCATTGGGAAGCAATGAACCAATAAGATGGCAGACTTGACCTTGAATTTTAAAGTTGGGATTTCACCCATGGGTTTTAACTTCCTTACGGCCAAATGATGTCATTTGAAATGCACAGTTGTAAGGTCGAATGTTTTTTTAGGAAATGCTCAGAGTCATGCAGAATCACCATTAAACAGTTCTTCCATTTTTGGGTTTGGACGTGGCTACAGATATGGTGACTGTAAAATCGGAAGGGATGGTGAAAGACGTTCTTGCCTAGGAATTGACGTTTGGTCTGCTTCTGCCCCATATTGCTCTTCTGCTTTACATTGTCTGCACACTTGCTTTGCATCTGGTGTTGAGCGTCCAATTGATCCGCTACGACGTTTTTGGGGCATCCTGGTAAGCCTTAATACTAATAAAGTGCTGATAAGTGGGTAAATGTAGACGGTGAGAATGTTTGTTGGTAGATCTTGATCTAGATTTAGATCAACTTGACCTTAACTCATGCTTGGAAAATTTCTTCCAATACAAACTCGTGGTGCTGATAATAGATCTAAAATCAGTTAGGTCGAGATCTAGATTCTGAATTATAGATCTCGATTTGGATAGATTGCTCAATAGAATGCATTGGTAGTCACGCCATTTGTAATTTACTTTAAGTGGTATGACTTCTTTAAAACTTGAATTGGATTTGACGATGGACAACGAAGAGAACCATCCGAGTAAGCCTACCGGTAATTTAAAAACCATGTCGGAAAATCCAATAGCGAACTAACTTATTTTTAATTTTATTAATTTAATCAAAATACAAATAAATAAAAAGGGACCAGGTAAACATAGCATTTAGTAAGATCTAGCTTCTGTGAAAATTTCATAAGATTTGGTTGAGCTGTTTTCGAGCCTTAGGGGAACAACCTGCCGAATCTACTAAAATATATATAGATAATGCAGAGAGAGTCATTCATCAGATCAAAATGAGATCTTTGCTGTGATTTTTTTTTACAAAGGTTCTCAATTTTAAATCATTTTACCTTTTTTGATGTTCAATGAAACGATTAATTTATTCATTTGCAATTGTGTCAAAGAATGAAAATCTGCCAGTTGCTAGATGATTCTGCACTTTTTAAAAACAGTTCACCCCCATTTTGTTTCAGTTCCTTGTCCACAAAAGGGGTTCTTGACTACAAATAGTGTAGAGGAAGACTATAATTTTTTTTAAACTCATTGATAGATAGCATATGTAAAACATGGAAACATACTTCAACCTTCCTCACTTTGAGAGAAACTTTGATCTTTGAACACTTAAAAATACGCAAAAAAAAAAAAAAGATTTTTTTTTCTTTAAAACTCTGACTTTGTATGCATTGCCTGGTTATTTTCAATCATGTTATTTAACACCTGATTCAATTTTGAACATGGAACCAAGTACTGCTTAAGGTAAGATATAGTGATCTAAGCCCACTAAAATAACAGAAAACATGAGCATCCCACGTCAAACTTTTGCAGGCTTTTATCCACGCATTTACTTACAGCCAGATCAGCTTGAATAGGGTTAAAACGCTGTTTTTGGTGGGTTTTTTCTTCCACTTATTACTGCATAGAATCTCACTTAATTATTATTATGATTACATTTTTTTTGTGGAAACAATCAAGGAGGTATGAATATGGAAGACTGTGCATCATATCCTCTAGTTCAGCAAAGATAATCTGCCAAATAGTTTGTTTGTTTGTTTTTGTTTTTCTTTTTTTTTTGTCAGTTCAAGTGTTTGGTTTTTTTCATTACATATATGTATGTTGACTTTTTAAAGTAATTGTTTGAATTTTATTGTTCATCTGATGTTAAATACATTAGCTGAAAGTTTGCTCTTTTGTGTCTGTAAATGAAATATGTGTTCGCATATTTTGGTGCATATGAATATTTTTTTCATTGAGTGCATAAGTTAAAGTGAATTTTGTTGGTTTGTAACTTTTTTTTTTATCTTGTATGAAGTAATAATATTCTTTAGTCACACCCTAAAGAGATTCAAACCATTTTAAGAACTTTTTTGGGGGAATATGGTTAAAATATCATGTTGCTAAAGTCATAAACATATCAGATGTTCCCTTGTGATAAATTATTAATATACAAGCTTTGGCAGTGTTTAAGATTTTTTGGGCCTTTTTTGCTAGAATTGAGGATGTGAAATAATATCAACAATTGGAGTTTTAGGCTATTGAAAAGTGATTTTGAACTATGGTTTATTGGAATTTGCTTAGTTTTATTTTTTCTTCAAACTTTAAATGAAAGTTGAAATGAATTTGCTATAATTGAATTTTGCAAGTTGCTGTGCTGCTGATGTCACTATTTTTTTTAGGTATGTATGCATCATTTTTAGTCTGTTAATTATTTGAACCTGTTTGAAAGGGATAAATCAATTGTTTTCCAACAAATCTGATCATTTAGTTCTTTTTTTTTTATATCATCTCCACATTTTAAGATTTGATTTACTTTAAACTTGATTTAAGTTTTTATTCATCTGCAATAAATATTTTAATATTGTATCTTTTATCTTGCTATTTTATACACTTCAGAATGTAATGTCATTTCTTGAATACATTCCTACATTTTAGATAAAAATATTTATATTCAATGTTTATCACAGGAAGAGAAATTTTCAATTGGAACACGCATTTCTTAATAATTTCTAAATGGGGCTCTTTATGCTTTTATGTGTTATTTTCTTTAACCACACTAATTTAATTTGAATTAAATAATTAGTTTAAATTAAAAGTTTATAAAATTGTTTGAGGCAGTTGTTGGGAATATGCATGCAAAGACCAGTTAGAGTTTATATATATATATATTTTTTTTTTTTTTAACAATGTGAACGTGAATTTTTTTGTCCAAAAATTATCTAAATAATACCATGCTCCTCAATTGTGAAGTTTTCTCTCTAATATTTAACAACCATATATATATATACACACACACACACACACACACATTTTTTTTTTTTAAACAATGTTAACCTGCATTTTTTTTGGCCAAAATTATGTAAAAAATTCCATGCTCCTCAATTGTGAAGTTTTCTCTCTAATATTTAATAAACAACTATATATATATATAGAATTTTTGTTTTAAACATGATATAATGCTCTTATTTTTATTGTTTTTTTTTTTTTTTATTTTTTTCTTGAGAAATCCAGATTCATGTACTTTTAATTTTCAATTTGATTCTGATCAACTTTTCTTTTGGTAAATATTATGTTTGTGGAAAGTAATGCAAAATGAATAAGGAAAGTAACAACATGATGTTTCTCACATCTTGTGTTGATTTTGTGAATGAATGCTGCCTTGCTATTTGTTCTGAAACAGACAAGAGTTTCATGAATTTTCAACAAGACATTAACAATATGAAATGTATGAACATGTTTTCTAGACAAACAAATGTGAATGAAAGTTTTAAGATATACTGCTAACAAAAGTACAATTTAGTTGCAATGTGAGCTTTTCAAATAGCAATAAATTTTTTTACTTCCATGACGAATTTCTCTTAGTTTTCACAGGGTTAATTGTATTCGCAGCTTATCATTATGAATTCCTTAACCGGTGAGAAAAGATGAATTAGCCCTGATGAATCAGACTTTGACCCTCTAAGGGGAGTTGAGATAGTTAGGGCCTTTTTTTCTAAATATAAGTGTGACCAAAAATTGAATGAGAAAAGCCCATGTCTAAATTAGAAAAAAAAAAAACATCCATAAGCAAGAAAAAAGTTAATCATTGTTATGGTAAAGGCTGCTATCTTGGTTTTTTATGTATGCTTTTTTTAAAACTCAAAGGCTCCTGCAGTTTCCAATGAAACGACTTAAAATTTTGACCATTGAAAGCTATAAGTCTGCTTTAGAAAACCTTGTGATCACAATTTTTAATTTTCATTTCAAAGTCAGATATAGCACTGCTTTTTTGTTTTTTTTTTTTTAATCGGTTATGCCTTTGAAGAAAACGATTCAGATAATTCCGGAACAAACAAATTTTTAAAATTCTGGTCACAACCTATTAATAAAACTAGCTATGAAAGTTTCAAGAAAATCCATGCTAAACTGGAAGGAGATAGGAGAAAACTGTCCAAAAAATAATATTCTGAAGAAAAAAAAAAAGAAAGAAAGAAGGAAAGAAATGTCCAAAAATAATGTTCTGCAGAAAAAAAAGAAAGAAAAAAAAAACCACAGGAAGGGGGAAAATTGAATGAGCTTGGAGAGAGACTTGGAGGGTAAAAGATTATTGACTATCTATCTGTGCAGTGGATTAGAAAGTTAAAGCTTAAAAAAAGAAAAATATGAACTCTGGTAATATCTATTGCCTACGATGGTGGGTGGGGCCTAAAATCATTACCTGAACACTGGGATAACTAGCACACCTCCCCTAACTCACTCCATGGAGTAAAATATAGTTCCTGCCTTTAAGACCTTTAAAAGCAAAAACTTATTGGTCAATCATAATGCTAACACCAAAAAAATAAATAAGGGTGACTGTCCCTTTAGTTGCTATGTGACCTCACAAATAGAAGAAAGGTTGATATAACCAGTCAAACATTTTAGCCAATTGAGACGTCCAAAAAGATTCACAAAACAAGCATTCAAGGAAGAAAACAATTTGCATTTAAATAAATGAACTAATTGTAAATTTAATCACATAAACAAGTGGTAAAAAAATATCTTGAATAAAATATACTTGATATGATTATGAGTAAAAGGCATTTATGTAAATACAACTGAAATATCTTATGTATATTACACACCCTTATACTTATCATCATAGAACAAGATTATACAAGACAGATGTTACAAAGTACCCATTCATAATGGCATCATGCATTTATTTCCCAATCTGTGGACATTGCATGAAGTTGTATTATTATTTTGTGTCACCAGATCCTTAATCTCAAAATATTTGTAAATAATGGTGTAAAATTAAAAACAAAACAAATGAATCAATTTATTTCTATATTTGCAACATTTGATTCAATTAGATCCAATATCATGATGTAGCCATACAGTCTTTTAACAATGTGTCACAAGATGAAAAAATGTCATAAGTGAAATACTACCTGCTCTGATACTAAAATAGCCAAGATACGTGTGTCTGTACTTAATTCAGAAGATGTCATTGCATGCAAACTATATTAATACAAATATATCCTCCAACAACAGTACAAAATAAATGAGCACCTTTTATCATAAATCAGTGTCTTATTCTCGTCACTTGTAATAGTTTATATACTCCTGCTCTTTAAGTTGGTAAAATGGTCTCGTAGGACAAAAAGTATTACTAATATAAAGTAGGTTAATATCTTTACTTCTTTTGTTCTTTTTTACATGACTAGACGTATGCCTGCTAAGACTCATATTGAATCTCAATGAAAGAGCACCAAAATTCATGAGGATATGGCCAGAGTAACAGACCTAGCAATGAATAAACATTACCTATGATAAAAGCTAAAGGCATATTAGATTCAAATGATTGTACATTCGAAGCACACCCATGCACATACAATAAGGTTGTAGGTCAGAACAGCTCAAACGATGATCCTTCATAGCTTAGGCTGAACCATGAAGCAGTTAATTACTGCGATTAGATTCAGTTGTCAACTTTTTATTGCTTCATATTAAGTAAAAAAAAATTACATTTTCAAAAAAGCTATCAACTTTAACTGAGCTCAATTTAACAAAAAAAAAGCATGTCTCATCTTGTGGAAATTCGAGCAACTTAAATCTCAGACCATTCTTAAACCTGAAGCATTTAAATGCTTATCCCAAAAATTCAAATTCCAGTGTGAGTATATGAAAAAATTGATAAAAAGGCTCAATTTCTCTTGATAAAGGTTTTTTCAGTGTATCCAAATTTTCATTCAGTATTTGAATCTCATTAAATAGGGAATAAGTTGTGAATATCAATTCAAAAAAAAAAAAATTCACTCTCTAGGTTCCAACCTTTTATTTTCCAAAGTTATATAAATATTATTTATTTTTGTAGTTAAAAAAACTTTTTTGAATGTCAAAAACTGTTTTTATTTCAATAATGGAGAGAAATATAAAATGCAAAACTTTTCAAAGTTTCAAAAACAAAGATGAAAATTGGTGTTTCATATTTACTCCTAAATTTGTAATTTTCAACACCTGTATACTATTGTATATTAAAATTGTAGATTGTATAAAATACATCTTTTTTGACATAAAAAAAAAAATACAGGTAAGAAGTAATATGCTAAATATTTCCACAGCACTTAGTCTTAGGGACAAATAAGTAATATAGTTGTGTATAGAAAAGCAAGTAAGCCTTGTCTGAAAACGAAATTTGTGAAAATTAGCTACAAATAAATAGTGGTATATGCTGTTTAAGAAAAAAGGTTTTAAGGCAATAAGCTCATTTTTGTGTACTGCATTGTTTTCCCCCTATATTAATAACTAACTTATAACGAACTTAATCATTTGATATTGCTTTCCTGTTTAAATAACAAACATAAATTTTGAAATGTGCATATAAATCATTTTGTAATATACATATTTATTCACACACAATATGTCTCTCACCCTTTTCCAAAGTTTTGAGGTATCACAAAAAATAAACAAAAAATCTTGGGAATGCACTTTTTCACATTCCATCTTTCCACATCCTACTTATTAGGACTGGCAGTATGTATATGTGTTAAGATGGTGGGATTAAAAATTAAAGAAAGAGGGAAAGAACTTGGCATGATAAAACTTAAAAAAAATTTGTCTGACTTTCTCATGAAACCCACACAAAAAGATATATATGTAAGTAACAGGCCAGGCCAAAAATTGATGACGAAATAAAGTTATATATATGTCATCATCTTTCTACATTCTAATTTATTTTTAAAAAGTTAAAAAAAAACTTTATGGTTTTCACTATTATTTTGATTCTATTGGAAAAGACTAGTTTGACTAGATTTGTATTTACCTTGAATGAGCATGTCAATATAATTTTGTACCAAATACAGAAATGACTTTTTCTGTGAGTAAATTGACTCTTGGTTTTATACACGGTGATAAGACATAAAAATAACTTCAAATTTCCTGACCTGCTACTAAATAGTAATGATATTATGATATCCAAGTTGCACCTAGGTAATCTACTGAATGAATAAAAAAGGTACCCTATCATATAATAACTTTCAATATCAAACATTCTATCCATTATTTTCAAAATTATGTAATGTCTAATAAAATGAAAGATTCGACTGTGTTAAAATATTTGTTAATTCCACACAATGTGGTTGAGGGTTGAGAATTGCATTTTAATGCATCACAAACTCAAAGTCAAATAAAAGAGGAAATCAGAGTAACTTTGGATTCAGGTGTGTATATGATACAAACATATTGTAGGAGACTAGTAAGCTGAGTCATATGTCTTGTGAGGACTGGTGTTTGTTGGTCCATCTGTGTACCATACTTGTGCAGGAAAGCGTTTTGCCATTTACAGGCAGTTTTACAAACAGTGTGCCCCTATGCCAATTAAGAAGGCACCGCCAGATGAGCCTGACATATAAACACAATCTGTTTTCTCACTCTGAAAAAAAAATTGACTTCCTGGTGGTAGGTTTGCCAATGTTGTAAGAGAGTAGACACACTGAGATAAGATGGATAACTACCTCATTTAATGCATTAGTAATTTGAGTAATGAGTCAGACTCATTCTTCTTATTAGATTAATTCAAATCGTATATGATATTGTTCATAAAGACTAGGGGTTATTTGTCAAAATAGCAGATAGATACAGTGAGAAGGGATGATTGTATATGTATTCCCAAAAAGTTATGAAACACTACAAATAGAACCGCATACACATTTTTTATAGGGTCCGTTTCTTGTCTTTTCACAGAATGAAAACAAAGTTGAAGTAAAGAGAGCAGTAATCATGGTAACAAATGTGATACTATCTGCAGAGAAACATTAGACATTTTAAGTATTCAATAAGTCCATGTATATTCTGACCTGGTGCAGTTTAACAAATTTAATATATAAGAAAAGAGTTTCACACATTTTCCCAGCTAGTTTCAATGCCATAAAATCAAATCATTTTGACAGTTTAAAATCCAGCAACACCACCTTCTGCTACCTCGATTATTGTTTGTTTTTTTGTTTGTTCTCCCTGAATGCTTCTCAAGCTGTACTTTTCAACATTAAATATTGTTGACATTAAATCATAAACAAAACATTGACTAGTTTTGCAATAAAACATTGTTAACTGGCAACACAACTTAGCTAGGCTTAGCAAATCTCTAAAAGTATCCTCAATAAACTAAACATGTTTAGGCTGGATTGATTTCAATACTTACTAAATTTACATATTTAAAAAGAAACGGTGCAATTGATGTAAGTTATCAAACATCAAGATTTTCATTACACTGAAACATGTAGTACTCTTTGATGGCGCCATTTCATACTTGCCATCAGTTTTACAGACTGCTTTTCCCCTTTGAAAATAAACGAGTGTCACAGCTTTATAAATACAAACTGAAGTAAGGGAAATATCTTCATAAAAGTAAAATTGTAGCTTTATCTAAACATGCCAAAGTAAAAATAAAAACAAAAAAAAAACAACTCCTCCTTACCTCCCTTTTCCTTCTGTCCAGACTATTCCATCCCTTCATGACTACTATTTTTTTTATAACGACGTTAATATCAATTACACTTATTGTCTTGGCATATCACTTTATCAGTCTACATTTACTTTGACGTGAATGCCAAAACATAAAAATGTTTTAAAAAAATATAGCATTTCAACAGTCATAATCAACATTACAACAACCATGTTTTCAGACTTCAGTTCGTTCAAGATCATTATCGTCTGGGCTCTTCATGTCTGAACTGTCTTTCTGTTTTGTCTCGCTCTGATCTGGGACTTTCGTGTTAGTGTTATCTGGTGGTGAGGCTGAGTCAAGACTTACTGCAGCATCCCTACTTGTTTGACCATCTTCCACACCATTATTTTCGTTACCACCATCAGCTGGTGGTGCACTGTTATTCTCATTTGTAGCTTCAGCATTTTCATTTTCCTAAAGATAAGAGGGAAAAAAAGTATTTTACTGCAATGTTTTTGCCATACATTAAATTAATATTTCTTTTTTGTATTAATTCTTGATTGCATCATTTCTAGCTCACACTAACTTTTAAAAAAATAAACTTTTGATTAGCATTTAATACCTCTAAAATATGATTTTATCCTTATGATAGATTTATTTTTTGGATGGAAATCGAATTTAAATTTTTGAAATTGTATAGTTGTTCTTGAGCAGTTAAACTAGATCACACTCTTCACTTCAAAATAATTTTACTGTTCTCCTTCATTATCATATGGTTGGCAATTGGCATAAAAAAACATCAAAAAACAAATAGTTAAACATATAACATGAGACAGATAGGAAAAAAAGTACCAAATTTTTAAACAGAGTTTCTTCCACCTTAAAAATCATTCACAAAGATTCAATTGCATATTGAAAGCATTATTAAGACAGCAGGTTCAAAGCAGATTCCTGAATTATCTCCTTGAACAAATCTTCCTTGTAGGTTTTATGTGAAAGAATAATTTTGCTGCAAAAAATAAAAAAAGACTAAAAGGAAATAAATGCATTAAATGGCCTACGAGGGTGAACTTCATAGTATAAGATAAGAAAGTTAAACTCTGGATATCCTCTCACCACAGAGATGGACCACTGGTTCAGCTGTGCACTGACTACAGCATCATGAATTGTTATAAACATGTAATGCCTTGGTCCTGTGTTGTAAAAACCTGTGCTTTCAAACATCTCTCGGACGCTAGCTGTTGACAAGATTGAACATAAAAGATACATTTTTCAATGGATTAAAAAAAACAAACTTTGAAATGCTATAACTTAAGAAAGCCGCTCAAGGCATCACTACAAAGGCACGAATCTCTTTGAGCCATTTTGAATTCAAGGCAAAAGTGACCATGCCACTATGTTTTCTGTGACAATAATGGCTAGTGGCAACACTGATCTGTTTTGTGTATAAATTTTTTCTTTATCTTTACCCAAGTTGAAAAAAATATTTGAAGAATATAATAAATCACGTTTTGTAAATACACATGTACAGCACATCCACAGTTGTTACAAAGAATAAAACCTTCAGTGGCAGTAGTACTTCTTAATTGTTTAATACACACTTAGTTTCTGTCACAGTCTCATACGGGGAATTGAGATTTGAGCACTCAGATCATTTAAAATTGCAATCTAATGTGAACAAAGCTGTCATTTTAGTATAATTGAGAATCGATTAAGATCAGGCTGTTGTCTAGTATTGTGTGTATTTATGAGGGAGGGAGGGAGGGAGGGAGAAAGAGAGAGAGGGAAGGAGAGAGAGAGAGAGAGACAGACAGACAGACAGATAGACAAAGAGGGACATAGAGAGACAGACACTAGTCTGAAGAGGACTAAATACCCACAAATTATGTGTGTGATAAAAGTACAGGCTTGTAAATTAATTCAAATTCCCTCGCTGAATGAGTTTTAATCCCTTCAAATACCCTGACAGAGAAATAAAATCAAAATCACTGTTAATGTTATGGCTCACACAATTATGAGTACAGCACGCACATAGCATGTATGTACTCAGAACATAGTATAGTGTTTGTAGCTTAACATGACAATATTTGTATCACCAATTTCTTACAGTGCACACCAGGCACTCTTTTGGCAATAGTTTTCGTAAATTTAACATCTGCGGCAAAACTTGAGGTATAGAATTACTGTGAGCTTGGTATTCAAACAAAACAAAAAAGTTACTTTCAAAATCATTTTTTTAATGAATATTTAAAGATTAAGACCTAAACAAAGAAATTGTTCTACACAATCAGATCATTAGATATGAATTTAGATGTCCGTTATTACTTCTTTGTTTCAAAACTTATATCAGTGTAAAGTCATGGAATAAATTTTTATTTGTGTAACTCAGAATGATTCTGTCTGTAGTTCAAGTACTAAACGTATATTAAAATTATGTACTGAAGTCTATCAGTGAAAGGAAGTATGCAAGACAAGGCTCAAATAACCCGGCTAGCGTGATCCCATAGTGACCCAGTGCCAAAAGTCAGATCACCAGTTGAACTAAATGCTCCATTATGGAACTACTATGTCAGAGAAGAGAAACAGAAAGATTTGCAAGAAGTCTTTCATGTATTTACAAGTAAGCACAACTTACATTTGCACTGTGCTAAGTAGACTGTGATATTGAAAGCTTTCAGCTCTGAAATAACCTGAGAAGGATTAAAAAAAATTAAACAAAAGAACATGTCACACAAACTGATAAAGGTCATCCTCAAAAAAAGGTTTTTACTTTTGAAAGTACTTGGCATTATATATATATATATATATATATATATATATATACACACACACACACACACACACATTTAGTATGAGAAAGAATTAAGTTGATAAATTTAAGATACATTTCAAGTTCCAAAATATCCAATTTCCCAGCTTTCAAAGGGAAATACATAAAGAAATAGCCAGCTTTAGTTAGCTACATCTAAACACTGAAGAGGAGAATAAAAGAAGACAAATAAGATTAAAAAAAGTCCTTTCTCTCAAAATAGATTTTCCATGTAATGTGATTGTTCAAGTGATGTCCATATCTAAATATTCACCAGTAAGACCTTAAAAGTTTTTTCTTTATTATAAAAAGAATTTAAAATATGTTTTTCTTTCATCAATAGTCCTACGTTTTTAAATATTCTAAAACTCAAAACAAAAGAAACCAAACAGTAATTATGGTAACATCTACAGAAACTGTTATTTTCCATAAGTAAAACAGGGATTTCCATATGGGTAACTCATTGTCTGTATTTACCTGCCGCAGAACTTTGACACCCATTGAATCCACATAGCTAATGGTGGAGCAGTCTAGAATGATGTACTGTATATCTGTCAGATTTTGGGTGTCCCTAGTTCCATTACTACTGGCAGCATCTGTATCAACATTTGTATCAGCCAGCACAACACCTTGAGTATTTCCATTCTGCACCTCCTTGCCTCCATTACTTGTCGTTTCCGGCTTCAAAGTATCTGGTGCGTCCTTTAAAGAAATCATTTACAAAAAGCTGCCCATGAATGAAACATTGAGAAACCATAACTTTTTTGTTGTATTTTCTTTGCTTATTGATTGCTGCAACTTAAATTTTAAGTCTCAAAGCATTAGGATCTAAGTACACAGTGTTTCCTGGAAACTAATGGTGTGAGTGAAACTGAAAGCCTCATGCACAATAATAGACGTTAACGCAATAACGTTTAGATGTATCCCATCTTGAATCCATATCAATACTTTTGGTAGGGAGTAGTCCAAAAAGCTATTCAAATGCTATTTGCTATGTCACTTAGTGCAATCAATATAGCAGCAAATTGCTTTTGCTGACTACGTAGATGTTACATGGCTGTTCAGAGGCACTATGTTAGAGGAAAACTAGGTAGGCCTGCCCGGCCCTATGCAATGGGCTAAGGTAACCTTGATAAACACGCCTGAATAGGAAAGCTGGCATTTTCCTGTAGTAGCATTTCTATCAGCAGTAAATCTGTTTCCTGCCTCATTTTTTAATATTTTGTTGTCTCATAACCAGTTTTGTTTTTGTTTTTACCTGGTACTTTTTGGTATTAAATAAAAGCTTGCTCTCTTCTTAAAAACTGTCTGTTTTTACTTTTCACTTAGCTGCATTGATTTTAAACTCTGCATGTGTTTTAGAGATGCACTTCGCAATCAGTCCATATTAGCATTCATTAGGTGAAATTAATTGGAACGATCTAGTTGTCTGAAACTTCACTCATGTTATCAACAAGTATTGGTCGTATCAATTTTGCAAAGTCAAATTGGTTAAACTGGTTTTCTTACTTGGGAGCTTCATTTAAAATATATCATATTCTGGCTATAAAGTATGAAATTTGTTTCTGATGTGAAAAAGCATTCGCTTTATATGTGTTAAGAATTTCTGAATAAGATAAATGATCGTTAATTTCTTTTTGCTTTGTAGATAATGGAGAACATTAATCTCACATACAATTTTTAAATAAACTGTACCAGATTTTTAGAGAGAGAAATCTGAAATCCAGAGGAAAAATGTAAACAAATGTGTAATCTGATTCAAGTCCGTTCTTTTATGTGTGGCAGTATTATGCCCTATGAAGGAACCTTGTAATTGCAATCTTTGTGAGGGTAGTGAAATAGCCTAGATACATTGAGGCTTTACAAGCCAATGTATTGGACATATAAGAGAAATCACAACTATTTGCAAAGGTTGGGAAGACAGACTAAGCAGTGTATATATAAGTCAAGGCTTGTCTAAAACTCTCCAAAACTATAACTATCTCCCTCCTACAGATACTGTGGACTGTGATGAGGTTGACAAACTACAAGCAATATTAACACAAAAGCTTGGAGTATCAACTAGAGATACATTATCAGATTCACTCACTGATGAAGTTTCCCACATAAGTGCATAGTTAAACAGGGGTGGCACTGGGCAAAATATTTTAGTAAAAGGTGGGACAAAAAAAAGGCGCAAAACTCCCTCTTGCCTTGAAATAGGCTTCAGGGCTAACATGTCATAAAGAAGAGTAAAGAAAAGGGGAAAAAATTAGGTTTTGTATCCCTAGAGAACAAAAAGAAAGAAATTTATGCCCAGGAAATAGAAAGGAATGTAACACTAGAGACAATAAAGGCAGCCTTTGAGACAGGAATAACCTTGAAAGAAGATCCCCTTGATCTTGTTCCTGATCTCAATTAGTTCATTTTAGATGTCATAGAAATGCCTCAAAAGAGGGATAGTTATCATGGCAATGCAATGGTGGAATCCAAGAAGATTTTCTGTGAAATGGAGGGCTAGCTCTTTATGATGTGGACATTAAATGGCTATATTTTTAAAGTTTTTTTGACTAAACCATACAAATGAAAGTGTTATTGAAAATACTACTCATCTGAGTTAACTGGTGAAAATTTTGAAAAATGATTGCTTTGGTTTTTTTTTCATTAATTTTTTTTTGGAAGACCATAATTACTCATTGTCCTAAGACCAATAGAGGTATATACTTCCTAATAGAAAATGGACATGTGAACATATTCTCATGAAATTTTTATGCTCCTTTACCTCATTTTTCTATTTTTCATAAAAATGAAAATTTAAAGACTCGACCTTAAAACAAAATGATTGTTATTGTTTTAAAAGAGGCATCTCTGAAATTATATTTGCAGTTGCATTGATCAACAGCTATTTCAGTAGGGTAACCTCAATGTACAAGTCATGACTAATAACCCCCATCAGGCTAGCGCCGAACTAACTGATACACTAGCAGACAACCATGGATAATTCCCTATGCAATTTTTCAGAAAACCTTTCGTTATGCTATATTGAATTGTCATTGTGCTGAAGAGTGACTAGTATTAAATCTAAAATGAAGTATTACATATTTCTCTACAATTATGTATAAATGCCGAGTCTGTTTCTGTACTTTGTTATGTGGACCTAATATCCTAAACAAAAATTTATGTGTGTAAATTTGCAAATGTATTTTCTTCTCACTGTCAAATCTATTTCTATGCTTTGCAGTGCAAAGTACAGGCCTTACAAATTACATAACCCTTAATATTCAGATTTTCATCTGTATTGCTGAAAAGTTATACTTTTATTAATAATTAGTTCCTATTAGAGCCCAGCACTTGCTTTCCAGAAAATGTTACAACGTGCAAAATACTTTCATGATCCTCAACTTCTTTAAATATCCTTCGCAAAAATAATCTTAAAGAGAAAAAAATAGCCAAACAAAGATTATCCGAATGAAATAAAAATGTGTGACAAACTTTCTCCAACACATAATGATAAAGAAGACTTTTTAAATTGTAAAAAAATACAACCATGAACTCAAATTAAGTCTCACCACTTGAATATTTAGCTGCCCTTTTTCTTCTTTCTTTTTCCTCTTGTTCAGTTTCTTCACCTTTTCCTTGAGGTCGTTTGGATTGACTGTTAACTTATACAGAGAGCTTTTAAAAAACTCGGTGTTGGCAAAGAAGAGTGCAGAATCAAAGCGGAATATTTTAATATTTGGGGTTTCTTCAGCCTGAAAAAAAAAAAGATGGCAAAGAAGAATTTATGAACTTTTCTCTCAACAACAGAGGCTAAAACTTTTATCTAAGAGTAAATCTTGCGCAACTCTATTCAAATTTGTCAAACATGACAAATAGTTCATAATTTTGTTATTTATATTAATAACTGTTCTTAATCTTCACATTAAAAAAAAATATTTTTCTTTTCTTATTTTACACTAATGTATACAAAAAAATTATTTCTTTAAAATAATACATTTCATACTCTGTAGTTGGCTGAGATGAAAATACTTGAAAATAGTCTATGAAGTTCAGTTATGCAGTGATGGAGAGAATCTATCTGCATATAATATATATACATTTAGTTTTTCTTCAGATGTGCTCACAAAATCATACAATTTTACCTATCGCTTAGTGGACAAATATTACTGTGAAGAAAAGAAACAAATGCATTTCAACAATTTATCTTCATACATCCTTCGACTTTTTTCCATCAAAAAACTCTTTTTTTAAAGCACAGTTATATTGCACAGTGACAAAATAAAATGGTTTCTATTTATGCTAAATTATTTACTCAAACCTTTGATGTTCAAGATAAGTGAACTTACAACTTTATAAACGGAGATATCCTTGTAGATGTCTGTACCGGGTACCTGACCAAGGATGCACGAGTATGGTCTGTAAAACAAGGAGAAAAAATAATACAAAGAAAAAAAAATAACAAACCAAGCTGGAAAATTCTAGTATTGTACTTATTGGACTTAAAGAGAAACTTTCTATGTAACTTTAAAAATTGCACATAAAGGGTAACTTCAAACCTCTGAGTATTTTTTTTCCACCTCAGTGTTTTTCAGACTCATTCCACCTTAAATTCTGATCTGAATACTTACAACCTCAACTGCAAATTAATATTTAAAGAAACTTAGCAAAAATTGAATTAAAAAGACAAAAAAAAAAGAAAAAAACATTTTGCAGTAAAGAAATATGATGTGCCTTGTTTAATTTTATAAACTTCAACAACAGAAGCATCAAGTTCAATATTTTACTCATCAACAATCCTTACCTTTGAGATCTTATGATGACGGTGAGGAGCCCAAACACAACTCCCACCAAAAGGCCAAAGTCCACGTCGAGCAGGGCCGTAGCAGAGAATGTCACCAGCCATACAGCCTATCATAAATGAAAAAATTAAATTATTGAAAAACTTATTCCCTTGAGTGTTTAAATAGCGACAAAAGAATGTTTCCTACAGAAAGCTGGGAGAATGCAGGTAAGGCAAAAAATTAAAAAGAGTCTAGAAGTTGGCTTGCTTTATTATATGAAATTACTGATAGAGTAGGGTTTGTGGAGTGGGATTTTTTTTATTTTCTCTGGGTTTTTTTTTTCAAAACATTCTGAATAAGTTTCTTCCACAAAGGCTGTGTTCCAGAGATCTGCCTCTTGGTAATGAAATATAAAAATTTGAAAAAGAAAAAGAAAGAGGCAGACAGTGAGAGAGGTATGCAAAGAAAAGGCAGATAGACACACACACACACACACACACACATATATATATATATATATATATATACACAGAGAGAGACAGAGAGAGAGAGAGAGAGACAGAGACAGAGACAGAGAGACAGACAGGCAGGCAAACAGACAGACAGAAAGAGACAGAGACAAATAGAAAGATAGAGAGAAAGACAGAGAGAGAGAGAAAGAGAGAGAGAGAGAGAGAGAGAGAGAGAGAGAGAGAAGGAGAGATGGCAAACACATACTATACACACATTCCACATACAAAATCAATAACAGAAATCTTCCACAGATTCTTGAGTTCCAGGAACTGTTTAAACATTCCCTTCAAAGCGACTAAGATGATGCTGGCCAAGACACACTGCAAAAATACAAGGGGGAAAGAGAAACGTTTTAAAGTTGAGATGTGCTAAGTTTTAAAATGCAATCATCATAGATGGAAAGGAAACATGTAGGCCTATATAGTACTCAAAGATTTTCATAAATAATAGTATAATTTCTTACATTATGCATTCTTCCGAAAAAAGAAAAACATATAGCAGGTGCACCACTTAAAAAAAAAAAAAAAAAAAAAAACATCTTGCCACTAATACGGTTTTTTCTTGATTTTTGGCCCGTGTCACAGGAAGAAACATGTCAGAAGAATACGCAAAATGAATTAGAGCATCCTGGATTATAGAACACTGCATTACAGTGCCTTGGCAGTAAGAGTTTATAATTCAAACAAATTTTGCTGTGTACGGTATAACTCTTTATGATATTCAAACTTCCATAAATTTAAAATCAACTTTATTAACCAAATCATTATTGATGATATTTTAGTGACTTGATAACTGGTTGATGGCTGATGGTTAGAACGTCTAACCTTTAGTTAGTCTCAGGTTTTGAATACTAAATCATTGAAAAAGTTTGTGGATTTCTCATATAAGCTTCCTCTGCCTGATGAGGACTACTTTTTTTTTTTCTTTTTAGTTGACACAAATGGATATCAAGAGCAGTAATTGACTTGCAAAGGTTTTTCACAATGCTACAAAGTTTCGATTAAAGAGGAGCAAGTCATGGCCAAGCAAGACGCATTGTACACATCATATAGCTGAGTTTTCAGCAGCAAAATATTTTGTGTCCATCACCACCCTATTGTGGTGAATATCTCCATTTCTAGCCATGTAAATTTCTTGGTGCGCATGTGCTGGTTTTTGTTTTGTTGTGCCCACTTTCACTTTATTAATCTGATAAGGATGATCTGGTCAGCATTATTCAAACTATCATAGGAATCTATTTGGTCATGGAACTTTGTGTAAAATGACACACCAGTACAGAGGAAGAGATTATTGAAATAATTAGTAGTTAGAGTTACGCCCAACCAAATACTAAACTCGACTAATAAATAAGGTACATCAATACAAACATGGTAACGACAAATAATATTTTCAAGCAGGTTTTTTTAAAAGACGTTTTGATTTTTATACTAATTTTAAAGGGATATTGATAAAGACATGTTAACAAAAGGTCATCATCTCATAGGCACAATGAATATTTCTCAGACTAATATGAAACCGAAAAGCATGACTTACATTCGGAAGGGTCTCAAAATATGGTCCCACCACTAGAAGGACAACAACAACGAGGCAGCTGGACACAAGACCTGTCACCTACAGAAGAAATGAAAACCTGATTTACAATCTAGCAAATATTTAATCTTCTGGACGAAAAGAAAATTTGAAAGTTAAATATTGATTAAATACAACTTTATACATTGAATGGATACAAATATAATAATGCCATAAGTATTGGACTAATTTGATATTAGTGGTTGAGTGATGAGTTTTTTTCTGCCTGAATTTTGTATTCTTTTTAATTCTTTCAAATGATAATTGTTGCTGTCATTACTTGCTTAATAGCATAATAGCATCCCTCTTTGTTTTTTTTTTTCCTTCCTTATCATCATTGATAATTCTTTGTAATAGGTGGGTATATACATATTTTTATCTTCACTCATACCACTAAACATACCTGAGTTTTGCTTCCCACATTTTCTTGTACTAAGCTTCTTGAGAGGGAGACAGCTGACACAAATGATGAGAAAAATGAAGAGAAAATGTTGCAAGCTCCATAGGCCAGCAGCTCCTAGAGATGAACAGAAAGTTGAGAAGAGAGAAAGATTCAAAGTTCAAATTGAAAACTATTCAAAAAGAATCTTTACCTGTAATTAGCCTCATAATTAAAATAAAAAGAAAAGAAAAGAAAGTTGAAAAAAAATTGTATTAAAAAATGGCTCAAGAAACATCCATAATTCCTTTCATGCATTATTTAAATTTTTTTGAAAGCCTAATAATCTCAGATGTTAAAGAAATCCTAGAATTCAGACAATCTGGTTCATAATGTAAATTCAACTTGAAAGCATATGAATTTTACGCATAAATTGTTCTCTAAAAAGGCAAATGAGCATGGAAATGATTTAAAATCCTTTGCTGAAGTTCAGGAAAAAATATAAGTTGTTCTATCATACTATTTCAGTCCAGGTTTAAGCAGGGGATAGCTTACCTGATTTGAATCCACTGTATAGTCATGTTTGTTGGCAAAGATTTTAGCCATGGATACTGAAATAGCAAACGCTACAATACCAATAGCGATAGCATCTGCAATGACCTCGTTCAAATATGTAAAAGCGTATAAATTTGGTGGTGGTATTCTGAAAATAAACAAAGACTATCATTTAAAGAAAAATAAATAGTTTTCTTGTTGAGATACTGCTTCTGACTTTTGTCCTTCAGGTTTACTAAGTTTTTTTTTCTAGGTGGATGTTTTGCTTTCTCATTGCCTGTTGATTTTGTAAAAATCGAGAAAATAAAAACTTATTAGACACCACTATCAACTTTGATGAAAGAATCTTTAAGGCTAATGTTGGTTTGCCAAAAGCTAAAATGTGATCTGGCTGACCAAATGCTCATGTATCCACTGAAAAATATTCATTCCCAAAGCTACCATTTAGTTAATGCAAATATCAAAAACAAAATCAGACTAAATATAAATTCTCAAATTTCTTTCATAACTTCTGAAATGTGCAAAATTAAGCACTTATTGGATCTTAAATTTTCTTGCAGTCCAAAAGGTTGTAGAAGTATGACAGCTTGCCTCTAGAAGGCACAACTGGGAAAGAAAAACAAAAAGTTGAGACTCACCCAATAGGAATATCTCCAACAATTTTCACATCATACTTCTTTTCAAGTTTCACAAAGTAAGAGATCAGTGTCCCAAGGACAACCTGTACAGAAACAAAAAAAGTTTAAACATTGATTTCTTGCACAGTTTTATAAATGTCCTCTACAGCTACCCCTGCATGGATTAAAAAAGATTACTAAGAGAAGGAATTTATCTATTATTGGGCTGTCATTTACTGAGCATCATTCATTTCATAGAGTATTATCTCTACGTAGAATTGTTCAAACATAAGCTAGCCTATCATGGCGAGGTTTTTAATGATCAAATTGAATAAATATCAAACATGAATCATTGAATAAATTGTGAAGTATTTAACATCATCAACATTACTACTTGGACAGTTGTTTTTTTTTAAATAAGCGCCAGCCACTTTCATTAAAAGAAACAATTTTAATCCAAAAATAATAGCATCTCTCATGTAGATAAATGTAACATTTTATTAGATCAAGTTATACCATGGAAAACTTTGTATGAAAAATGACATAGGCAATAAGTTTATCAGAGATTGTCAGTGAATTTACATCATCAATATTATTATTTCTATAAAAAACCATGTGGGAAATCTTTGCAAGTTGAGAGAAAAAAAATATATTGCAGACAAACATAGCAGATAATGTATTTTTGTATATCAATGGGATGATTATTCTGAGAATTTGATCTATATTCAAATTTTAAGAGTGAACACTTTTGAAATATCTGATGTTCATTTTGCTGATTGTTGGATGATTTTAAGCAGCTATCAACATAAAAGGTCATTACCACAATAAGTTCTATAGGAACCGGCATCTTGAGCTTTGGTTTTATCTTGGGGTTGTTGTTGATGTACTCTTTCACCACGAACAGCAGCAGCATGCACAGCAGTGATGCAATAAATGTGACTGCATTGGTCTCTGGCAGGTTCATGAAAACATCCCTGTAAGACTGAAAGTACAAAAAAATGTTTTTGCGTTAGTGGTGCTAAGAAAAAAAAAAGGCGTTAAAAAAAATTGAAGGCCACAAATAGTCAATCAAATGCACAAATCGGAAAGGAAAATCAATAGAAAAGAAGACTTATCTTCACCATTGAATTTTATACTTTCTATGCTGCGCATTTTGTTACATTAAGGTCCACATAGCAATTTAATAATTTATACCTGTTACAACCATTTTTCCAGCGTTTATCATGACAAAAACTACATAAAATAATCAAGTAATTCTTTCAATATGTAGAAATTGTTTAAAATGTCTGGAAATGGTCACTAAAGAGAAAAAACAAAAAACAAGAAAGATAAATATCATAATTTCGAATTTTTGTTCTAAAAATGATAAAAGGTATTCTAATCATGACTTAGCAGTTTTAAGCTTTTGAAAACCATTCAAGATGCATGATTTCATCAACTCTAATCTAGAAAGCGAAACAACCAAGGAAAAGACAGATGTGTAATACGAGAGATATTTAGTAAAAAATAATAGTAAAAATATTATTTATTTACTTTACAGACAACATCTTACAACAAAATCTCATTAAAGACAAAAAAAAAGATGAAATCAAAACTCAATTCAACTTACAAATTGTTTGCTTTGAGCTCTGATTCTATCCTTTCTTTTTTTTTTTTTATATTTATTTAATATCAGCCATGGCAATTTTTTAATCAAGTATTTAATTTTTCTTTAAATTTTCAAGTGTACACATTGAGATGTAATTTTATATTTCGTGGCAGCACATACTTTTGCTTAAAGCTGGAGAGGGAATACATTTATCCTTAACTAGGGAGCAAATGACACAGAGAAATATAATTACAACCTTCGCTGTCAGAGGCCCCATCAGGCCCCATTAAGGCCTTGCAAAACACAAGTATGACAACATACCAGTTTTGACGCAAGGCAGCCCACAAGGGGAAGTGAAACCAGGCTCTGATCAGTGTTTAATGTTTCAAGCCCATGAGAAAGGAAGAGATCACGTGTACTTTTCCATGACTGTACACCAATTTTCATCTAAACACATTGTTTTAGTGGGATCTGACGAAGCAAATAAACGCCAATGGTCTTACATGTTTAGTTCTATTCTGTGTCATTCCTCATTTTGTCCAACAGTTATTTAAATTCTGAGCTAGTCCTTTATTTAATCTTATACTTTACTTACACAAGCTTGTCCTCTTGGATCCTTGAAAACTGAGCAGCTATTCTCTTGAGTGAAGTGCTTTTGATTATTGAAATTGGATAGTAATTTTCACTATCAAGACTCACGTAGATCAACTTGAATGGTCCACTATAACGTCCCATGGAGATCCCAAAGATGTGCTTTACTTGGCTAGTGAACACATGGCACGCCGCGCCTGTAGTGAAGCCACTAATCAATGGGTCTGAGAGGTAGACAGTGAGGAAACCCAGACGAAGCATTCCAAGAAGAAACTGGATAAACAGAGGGTTAGGAAGGTGGAGCTGCAATTAATGTTCAGCGAATTTTAAGCTATACGGGATCAAAAGACACAGACAAAGTGTGAGAAAGGTGAACTAGTCTGCGAATCACTTTCAAGAAATGTCTAGCATCAGGTGCCAGTCTTATTACTAAAAATTGTACTATTGTAGATTTATTTCATCATCATCAATGCCTTTCTCACCCTTTCTCAGGGTATAGGCCACAAACAACAGACTTCCACTTATCCCTATCCTGGGCATTCCTTGCAGCTTCCCTCCAGCTGATATCTCCCCTTTTCATGTCCTCCTCTACCTGTCTCCGCCAAGTTATCTGTGGTCTACCCCTTCCTCTCTTGCCTTGCGGGTTCCACTGAAGTGCATGCCTGGTAATGCTACTTGTTGGTTTTCTCAGCGTGTGTCCAATCCATCTCCATTTACGATGTCCTATCTCTTTATCTATTGGTTCCTGTCCTGTTCTTTCCCATAGAATATTGTTATGAACCTTGTCACTCCATAGATTTATTTAGAAGTCTTTAAATAAAAATTAACATGAAAATAGAGGCGTATGATAGACATCTTAAACAAAAGTAAAGATGAAAAATTTATATGCAATACATAAAACATCTGATTACTATTCTACAGATCCTGCTGATTTCTTCCATGCCATAATATTTTTGAGATTTCCTGCTGAAAGTTGATATCCACAAATATATGCACAATCTTGTTGCATGCAGCTAAATGAATTATGCAATAAAGTTGTTTAAGTTTTCAAAAGTAACAAGATCTATATTGAGATTTCCTTTTTCTGTCCCTTCAATTAAGTTTTTGCATGTCAGTGACTGAAACAAGGTGTTGCCTATTTGCCTATTCAAACAAGGTTTTGTTTTCTGCCACTCAAACAATGTTTTGCTACACTCCCCTTCAAAAGAGGCTTGTTTTTTGTTCTCAAACAAGCTTTTAATTTTTCTGTCCATTCAAAACAATCTGTAATTAGCTGCATGCAGGGAAAAAAGGATCTATACCTGCAAAACTCCAACAGCAAATGTGACTGCCATAGCATACTTCAGCTTCATGTCTAAAAGCTCAGCCGAGTTGTCCAATGTCTTCTCAAACGTTTTCCCCCCTTCAGTGACAGTTTCGTTCCAGGTCCTTGGTACCAGCCCGTGAGACCTCAGACCTTTGTCCACCGCAGAACCGACCATGAGAGAGACCACAGCAAACGTGCCTGGAGCAGTATAAGGAAGGTAAGCTTCAGTGTCACTATAGATGCCACAAAATAACAACCACGAGGAAGTGCTTAACTAATGCTAAGCATGCATTATATGGCTTATATCCTTTACTTGCTTGAATATAAGCCAAGAATACATCTCTAACAACTTTAATACAGTGTGTATATAGAGTTTACCATTGAAAAATGCTGATAGAAAATAACACAAACAATAAATGAAGATTTGCACAGATATTATTGTTAAATTATGTCACTCTCTCTCAGTGCATTTTACTGAATATTGGATTCAGAGTACCATAAGCATTTGCAGTGTTGATTTATTATGCATATACCCTCTCCTCAGAAGGAATGAAGATAACAATAAATACTGTTATATCTCACCTATTGACACATGCTTGGAAGTGCCGAGGAAGAAATAGAGGATAACAGGGAAGAATGACACATACAGTCCAAATACAGGTGGCAGCGTGGACAGCTGACCATAGGCCATACCTGGTAACATGAGGGACAATTGGAGCACTTGATTTTACTGGACGTCATAATAAAGCAATGGGTATAACATATGATTTTAGTGAAGAATTAGAGCAATAGATCAAACCTAAGTTACCAACAGGAACAAAATTGGTGTAACCTATGATTATATTGCACCAATATGACATATATAATAACATGTGCTTGTAGTATATAATACTAGATGCAGATAGGATATAAATAGAAAAAAAAATAGTTGCATCCTAGTTATGCAGCGGACAAATAGAAAAAAATGTAAATTGTGTATGTTGATTGAGATTACAAATTTACAGTAGTCAAAAAGATGAAAAAAATGCTTTCAGGGATAAATGAACATAGCAATATAATTATGTTATTGAAATTATAGAAGAGAAATAGAATCATGGTGGGACAACAGAGAAGGATAAAATCGGAGGTGGCTAAGATTACCTGAAAATATGGAAAAGGGCATGACTGGAGATTTAACCCTCCCCCCCAAAAAAAAAGCCTAAATTGAAAATGAAATAAAAAAATTTATATTAAAAAAAACTTTTGAAACAATCACAAAAAAAGTCGTGTCAAATAGAAAAAAAAACCATCTTTTTTATCACAAAGTGCTTTTTATGCCACAGTGAACTGTAATAAAATGATTCACAAGATTGGACCACAGCCATTTACCCCCGACAACTACCTCTCTCAGCCACACCCACATAGACATGCCTCAACAACAGTACTCTATACTCGGCAGACAGCCCATGTCCCCCCACAGAATTGTCTCCGTAGAGTGTTTGACCACCAAGACCTACCTTGTGGAATGTGCATGATGCCCACCGTGAGACCTGCGATGATATCGGCCACCAGGTCAGTCCTGATGTTGTACTCACTCAAGATGCCCAGGAAGGGCAGGAACTGTCGGATGAAGCGGCCGACGCACGGGCACGAGCACTCACATTTCTTGGCCTTTCCCTGGGCCCAGGTCCGCACATTACGCTCTGGACGCTTGCCGCCCTCGAAGCCCTGATAAAAGTGATATGGAAAGAAAAATTGGTTCCCGGGTGAGGGTGAGTAAAAAAGGAAAAGGGACTTTTGATTTCAAGGGTGTGTTTTGCTTTGGTTCTCTAATTAGTGGGAATGAGTAGGGTAAGGGTTTCTCTTGGGAATGAATCACGATAAGAAAAAAGAAAGAGAGAAGGAGGGTGGAACAGAAAAAAAGAAAGAGAGAAGGAGAGAGAGAGACAGTAAGAGGAGAAAGATGAATAGACAAGGATGGCCGAGTGAGAGAGAGAGAGAGAGAGAGAGAGAGAGAGAGAGAGAGAGAGAGAGAGAGAGAAAGAGAGAGAAAAAGAGAGAGAGAGAGAGAGAGAGAGAGAGAGAGAGAGAGAGAGAGAGAGAGAGAGAGAGAGAGAGAGAGAGAGAGAGAGAGAGAGAGAGAGAGAGAGAGAGAGAGAGAGAGAGAATTAAAAGCGGCAAACAGGCGGAAAAAAACAGAGGCGCAAAAGACATACAGGCAAAAAAAGAGACAGACAGAGATGTCATAAAGTAAACAAATGCTAAAGAAAGCAAGAAGATTTACCTCATCAAAGTCACTCTGTGTGTAGATTGGCCTCTCGATAACAACCATGTCCTCCACGAAGGCTTCATCCTCCCCCGCCTCCCCTCCATCCATACCACGCAGCCCTGGGGAGAGACAAGGCGAGATAGAGAGAGAGAGAGAGAGAGAGAGAGAGAGAGAGAGAGAGAGAGAGAGAGAGAGACAGACAGACAGACAGACAGACAGACAGAGAGAGAATGATGGAAGAGAGAGAGAGAGAAAGTGATGGAAGGGGGAAAAAGAGAGTGGGATGGGGGACATTGAAATAAAGAAGGCAACCACATATTTCATACTGCTGCTGAGCCAACAGAAGAAATAGGTAGGTCCATACAAGAGTTTATAACTATTACTAAATACAGCATGGAACAAGACAATAGAATAAAATAGCAAGAAATGGGTCCAGTTGAAACTCTTGTTTTTCATAGAGGGGAGAGATAATAAAGAAGATGCACTAATAATAATTACACTTTAAATACAGGGCATAACAAGATCATTGAAAAAATTGCGAAAGTGGACTCGGGAGTAGATTAAACATGGAGTAGATGGAACATATGAAATAATTAAAAAAATAAATAAATAAAGGAGGGGGGAAATTTACAGTAAATCTGTCCTTCCATTTCTTACTTAGCACTTTTTTGGTTTATATGATGGGTGAGTCAGAAATATCTAGATAAGAAAAAATCGATATAATGCTGAGAAATAAAACAGGGCGAACAAAATCGTTCATAGCCTTTAAGTTTTTTCGGAAAATGGCTGGAGTGCAGGTAGGTTTTTTCATTTTCCTCTTTCAAATAGTGCTTTCCCCTTTCAACTGTGCCGTATAAAATTATTTATCTTTCATGTTCACCTAAAAGAAAAAAAAAAGACGGCGAACAAAATTTACAAAGCACTTCACATTTCACAACAAAAAATCAAAACGCAACGGAGATAAGCATACAAGGCAAACATAATTACCTCAGACTCGATGATATATGCTACTGCTTGTAAAATGTTTTTCCTTTCAAGCTATGTAAAGCATCAGAATGCTACGCAATTTATAACACACATACACACAAGTAATATCACTTTAACTAGAACATAGCTTTGTTATCTCTCTCTCTCTCTCTCTCTCTCTCTCTCTCTCTCTCTCTCTCTCTCTCTCTCTCTCTCTCTCTCTCTCTCCGTACTTTCCTTAGGTGAGTTTTTTTTTTTTTTAATTTCTACTTTTGTAAATTGACAACCCACAGGAATATCGAAATTTCACAACAATGAAGAAGATTTTTTTTATTTAAAATGAAATATGTTATGTGTTTAGTCAACTCAGCACACGCCACGGTTATAAAGTTAGTATTCTTTAAAACACTGACAGCTTTAAAAAAAAATATCCGCGGTCAAAAGAGAACATTTGCAGGATAAAATGAAAGACTACCACACTAAAGTATGGTCTTCTTCCATGGCCAACGCATTACCAAGTTTATTATATCCTTATAGAAAGCGAGGGATCGAGCAAGTAAGGGAAAAGATGCTTAAAGTGACAAATACTGGACTCTATCTCTTTCAGGTTTGTTGTTTCTCACAAAATGGTTCTTAAAGAACCACTGCCTTATTATATATATATATATAATTATATATATTATATGTGTGTATGTATACCAGCCAGCGTCGCTCTGAATGGGGTAGACTATCGACGAATTGTGGTGTCTTCTCTTATAACTAGTGAGTGACACTAAACACGGTGCGATGACAAAAATAATCATCATGACAATGCTGGTGCAACGGTGAGGACAATGGTTTTACGCTGTTGTTTTTTTTTCCACGAATGTCATTATTTGGATCATTGAAACGATGTAGTGACAGTGATAATAACGATATTTTGTCCACGGCAATGATGGTGCTGATGTAGCTGATGAGGATGACGGTGGTGGTAGCGGCGATAGTGGTTAGAGCGATGTTGACAATGATACCGAAAATAAAAAAAAGTATTATGGAACAACAACCATCTTTAGAGAATTTGAGATTATGAAGCTAAGAAGTTAATGGAGGAACAAAAGGACGACGAGAAAAGCAAGTAAAAGGTAGTCACGTGAACAAAAAAAAGTCAAAATAATAATTAAAAAGGAAGGAGAATCGAAGAGAAAAGAGAAAAAAACCCTAACTATTTCTATAAGATATCATTTTCTATCTCCATTCAAAAAGGAGAGGGGGAAAATGCATATAGTAGTAAAACCTGAATATTTTATGCTGATATACGATCTTCATGGCCATCTAACGGAATTTCCCTTGAAGTATTTAATTTAGGTATTGCAAACCATCAGGTAAAGGCCCTGCTTCCAGTTTTCTTACTGGCGTGATTCTTTGGCTCGATTTCGTATCTGGAAGTCCTTGATGATACCAGCTACAGGACTGTCGGAGTTCATATTGAATAAAGTGCCCTCCACGAATCGTTAAAAAAGCTGATATTTCCAAAAAATGTGAATCAGAGTTACAGGGTGGTTCATGTCAGGGCGTGAATCAACAAGAGAATGTCACTCATATCCTAATGAACAATTCGATTCATCAAAGTTCGGTTGACAACGCGGTTTCAGAGTGCAGGAAAAGTTTGAGAATCGTGAACAGGAATAAAGTGAGTAGAACTCTTGAGATCAGTTGCATAGGTAGACATGTACAAAGTGCAAGTGCAGACAAAGTGCATTGTGTTTCAATTTGATCCCTATCTCCAGAATTCGAATGAGGGCGAAGGGGGACAAAAGAGCTACGTAATGTTGATACTTGTGGACAGAGACGATGTGGCAGGGCAACAAGCGAGACACACTCTGCTCAAGGTGATGCGGGTTTGAGCCTGAGGCACATTGCAAAGGTTTTGTTTAAGATGAATCCTCTCAAAGAGGGAGGGGAGGTGTTATGATGCCTTAAAAAATAAAAAAAAAACATAACATTTTGTGTTAATAATTGAAAACAAAAGTGACTAATTAGATCAGATATTTACAAGAATGTTAAATCTTAAATTGCAAAAGATCAAGGCTGCAAAATAATGTCACACGCAAACAAATGTTAAACAGAAAAAAGAAAAGTTTTACTCCTGGTGCAAACTCATTTTTTTTTTCTTTAACATGAATGAAAAACACACACACAAAAAAAAAGGCCCAGAACTTTGCCATCGAATTCGAAATACGCACAATGTCACTGGAACAGAAAAGTTTGGCCGTGCAAGCGTGCCGACATGCGCATAACTCTAAATGCACACCATTACTCACTTCCGGACAGCCATGACACCCTTGCGTATCGTTTGCTCTGTTGAGATGTGGGTACATTCAGATCAGAGTCAATATCTTCTTTGTCATCTACAAATCAGATCTATGTTAACTTAGGAGAATATCAAGTCCACATTCAGGGTTTTTTAAAAGAAAAACAATTTAAACGAAAATGTTGCATACAGTATTGTAACATAACGTAAATATACTTTATTTATGAATGCGCAACTCAAGATGTGTAACAGAGCAACTGATGGCAACAATATAGTCCGGGGCATAGAGGTCGTCCAGGATTGAATTGCAGTAAACCTGGGACCCTTCAATCAGCTCGACCTGGTCTAATTTATTATTATTATTATTATTATTATTATTATTATTATTATTATTATTATTATTATTATTATTATTATTATTATTGTTGTTGTTGTTGTTGTTATTATTATAATTATTATTATTATTATCAAATGTTTTTTTTATTAATTATTATTACTGTTATTTTTCATTTTACCTATAATCTTTACAAACGTAATTAGATAAACAGCTCTAGAAAGATTGAGAGAGAGAGAGAGAGAGAGAGAGAGAGAGAGAGAGAGAGAGAGAGAGAGAGAGAGAGAGAGAGAGAGAGAGAGATGGCAAAGTTTCATGCCCTAGTCTACAGTTGTTTTCAATGTGGATCGTCAATGACCCGTTCCAAAAAATAGTTTAAAAAATATTTATGGATTGAACAAAAAAGTAATTCAGTCCATGCAAGGTGAGGGTTGTGAATTTCCCCTCCCCTATTTCTCGAAAAAAAAAGGGTGGGGGGGAGGGAAAAAAGTAACTTCAATAAGTAAGTTCAAATGAAATAAAAAATAAAGTACTTTTAAGTCGTTTAAATACTTCAAAAGAATTCAATGCGTCAATATTAATTAAAATATAAGTACGTAAGTTTATCACGTTAGGTATTTTCTATCCAACTTCCATACATGTAGACCTATCCACTTTAAGCGACAAATTCATCCAATCCAAAGCCTTCTAAGTGACATGAAGCCCATGGTTCGATAACCCTGGACACTACCTGGTCTCTTAGACTGGGATGTTTTTCATATTTTCATGCATTCCATCTTTTCCCTGCCGACTGTCGTAACCCATTGTTATCCTCGAAACTAGCGGGTTGCGTCGTTACAAATAACATGAATCAATCCATCAATTACCATTGGCCTACAAGACCAGAGTTGAGTGTCTCAAGCAGGTTTTCTTTCATTCTTTCTCTATATCTCTCTATATCTCTCTTCTGTCCTTCATCCTTTTTTACTTGTTTTGTCTCCTCTTTCATTTTCTCTTTCTTTCTTTCCTTCTCTCGTTCTACCGCCACCTCTCTCTTTCATTCTCTCCCTTTAAGTGACTTTGTTTCTCCTCCTCTCCTCCTCTTTATTTTTTCTTTCCTTGTCTTTCTGTATTCATCAGTTTTGAGTTTCTCATACAAGCAAAAAAAATGTCTTTCCCTTTATCTTTTCCCAGGCGACTGAGTCTGAGAGTAAAAAAAAGGTCATGCTCCTGCAGTTATCATGAAAAATAATGGCAAAACTACTAAATCCCCATAGTACAAAAAATTAATAAATAAATAAAAAAAAAAATCATGAATGAATGAATGAATAAATAAATTAATAATAATAATAATAATAATAATAATAATAATAATAATAATAATAATAATAATAATAATAATAATAATAATAATAATAATAATAATAATAATAATAATAATTAAAAAAAAAATAAATAAAAATTGCCGTTGAGATTGTGATTTAATAGAGATAACAAAGAACTATAAAAACCGTATTTCAAAGAGATTAGGAAAGAACAGGAGCGTCCAGAGGCAGTATAGTAACAAGATTAAGCTTTAACAGAAGGTGTCGCTGGATCAAAGGAGGAAAAAGGGGGGGGGGGGAGAGAGAGAGAGAGAGAGAGAGGCAGGGAGACAGAGAGACAGAGAGGTACGGATACAGAGAGAGACAGAGAAAGAGAGACAGAGACAGAGTCAAAGAAAGAGAAAGAAAGAGAGAGAGAGAGAGAGAGAGAGAGAGAGAGAGAGAAAGAGACAGAGAACAAGAGAGAGAGAGAGAGAGAGAGAGAGAGAGAGAGAGAGAGAGAAAGAGACAGAGAACAAGAGAGAGAGAGAGAGAGAGAGAGAGAGAGAGAGAGAGAGAGAGAGAGAAAGAGACAGAGAACAAGAGAGAGAGAGGTAGGGATACAAAGAGAGGCACAGAGAAAGAGAGACACAGAGAAAGAGAGACAAAGTCATAGAACGAGAAAGAGAGAGAGAAAGAGAAAGAGCGAGAGAGGAAGAGAGAGATAGATATAGAAAAGAGCGAGAGTGGGGGAGAGAGAGAGAGAGAGAGAGAG